>JAINUG010000056.1:5597707-5635207 GCA_029706075.1 Aldrovandia affinis
ACAGCACAACTGAGGACCATTACAGCCATCTTGGCTCTGAGGTGGCATTCCAGGTTCCTTTTACAGCCCAGAGCACCAAAAACAACCCCCAAAATCGAGGGAAATCTCTGCAGACCTCAGCGACTCTTAACACAGAGGGAAAAGGAGGCATGCATTCTCTAAAGCCTGTGTTAGATTACCAAGCTCTCCCTGCACTCTACACACTCACTCCTTACTCAAACGATCCCTACTCACTCTCTCTCTACACAGTCCCTCTCTACTCAAGTCTCCCTGCACACTCTACACACTCACTCCTCGCTCAAACTATCCCTGCACACTCCCTCTCCTCACTTCAGACCCTAGATTACACCGTGAAACACAATGTGACATGTCCTCTATTAAGAGCGCTGTATCAAATCAGATTCAATTGATTGGTTGATCAATTTATTGGTTGATGGAACAGGACAAGGGCCACGGGCGGGGTCAGTCAGGTCAGTCTTCACTGGCTGTGAAGCTCCAACATTTTACCCTCTCTCTCTCTCTCTCTCTCTCTCTCTCTCTCTGCACTGGAGCAAGTCTGCTCTTGCCTGGGGTAATAGCCTAAACACATGTTAATAAAGGAGTGCCTGGCGATTGTGGCACTCAGGGGTTTTCTGCTTACAATGAAAGCCTGAGGAGAGGCCTAAGTTTGGCCTCTGTGTCTGTCCAGAAGTAGAAGAGAGGGGCTAAAGTCACAGCCAGAAGAGGAGGAGGAGGAGGAGGAGGAGGGGAGTTGCAGTCATGAGCCACAGGCCTCCCGAGCATGTCAATGCCCCGGCACCAAAAAAAACCCTGTTCCCATCAGCAGGGGACCCCAACATCCAAACAAGTGGCTTTAACGGGAGGTCACATTCCTCCCCCGACCGCAGGAAACTGAGAGCTTTTCACAGAGCCAAAAATGGAAAACAACAGACAAATATCGTACTTTTTTTTAACCCTCTCCCTTTCAGCTGCCCCCCTCCCTCGCCGAGGATAGCCTAACAAGAGCATCCAGACATTGTCGCCTGACACAGGGGTATCAGATGTTAAGTGTCTCGACACTGCGCACCCAAACTGAATCCACACTCTCTAATTTCTCACTAATGAATAGGCCCCGTTCCGCAGGGAGCCACCGCATGTCGGTCCCTCCACAGCACGAGAGCTGCGCGCACAAACCCTGATTCAGGCAGAAGTTCCCATGTGGAATATTAAATATACCCTCTTTTTCATTCAACTATCCCTCCCTCTGTACTACGAGCTCGCCACCGCAACTCTGGGACTGGCAGTGACAACAACGCTGAACTGCCGCCACTCTGCTCATGCCAGCCTTTCTCCCCCCTCCGCCTGGGGCGGACGGCTAATTGCCACCCCCGAACAAGACACCAGCCAGAGCCGGGCTAGTGAAGCTGGGGATCGAACCCCAGCTGCAATGGGCAACCTGCACTCCTGTGATGTCTGTAAATCTGTCAGAGACGTCTGACATTCCAGAGGACAGTGGTAGAAGAGCGGACTTCCTCCTGTTTACACACTTGGCAGCTTCAAAGGCGTCGGCCTCACATCCAAAAAATAGAGGCTCTGTAAGCTGCTGGGTCCGGCCGTGGGACAACCTGCCCCCCCGCCGCCCCCAGACCAGCACAACCCCACCCCCTGCCGATGGCGTTTCTGAGACAGACACCTGTTCCTATTAGCACCATTTATACAAAATACCTTTATGGTCGCCATTTAGTAACCTTTTCCTTCCCAGTGTTGACACCAAGGTAAAAACAAACCACCCTGGTCCAGATTCAGGGACAGGAGACCAAACTATAATGAACTCCATGCTGCACAACAAATGCAGTCCACTCACAATCTCTGCATGAAGGGAAGCTGCTCCTGCATTACTGCACTGATCTCACTGTGTGAACAATGATTGATCAAAAAAAAAAATTTGAATAACCTTTTCCTTCCCAGTGTTGTATTAATGCACATCTTGTATTACTGCAGTCACTCTGAACAATGATTGATCTTAAGTATTAAGCATCTAAGTCACTCTGGAAATGCATTAAAATGCTTAAAATCAATATAAATGTAAATGAGATAACACAATTGTGTCTAAAACTGGCGTGTTGGTCAAAATCAGGGTCCGCGTGCTGTACCACACACCTCTCAAATTTTGAAACAATACGCACGGCGCCATGGAGGCCGCATTCGATACACAAACAATGATTGGTTGATTGGCAGGATTGGGGAGGTGTTTCCAGTATTTTACTTTGTTTCCTTCAAAAATTATCTATACCGCCATCTAGTGTCCTGGAGTTTAACGGCGGAAGAACTATGAATGCCCTGGCGTTTACAGAGACCACGCTCGCTATCTGTGACCATGAATGCTGCGGATGCCGGATCGAGCATGAATCAGGAAATCCAATCAGGAAATCCAATTGCTAACAGCCTAGTGGCACTCCCGGCCAGAGCCGATACTGGCACGGCCAGTGGAATCGAACCCCGGTCGCAATGGCGAGCGTCGAACATTGTAACCGCTAGACCACCCGGGAGGCGTTCTCTGGCTTGTTTGAATGAATCAAAAGGCTTTTCTCTCCGCAGGTAGGACACTAAGATTGAGGGAGTCACTGACAACACATGTTGGATCCATTTGGGGGTTCGTGAAGCCGCAGATTCTATAGACTAACCAGATACACAGCTCCTGCATTCCTTCCATCCTCTCTGCTTCTTACCTACAGGAGGTAACAGGAATTTACAGTTCTATATACAGTAGACAACATCTATTGCCACAATATTGTACCTGGGTGTGGCCCTTAATGCATTTTCAGAAGATACATCAATTTGGAATGTTTTGGCTGCAGGTGGGGAGGCAGATCTTTCAATGTAAATAATAAGGAGCTTAGTATCTGGTGCGTCAATAGAATATGTGATGAATCTACACTCTACCATCAGTACAAACAAACAAATCGGACTCTCCTCTGATTGGTCACGGAGGTCCCATGTGACATGTTGGACGTCTCTCGTCCAAAGATCATCAAAGCTCCCGACTAGTTCACGGGAACCGAGACGATCTGATGATCCAAGGTGTTTGCGAATGACAGTAAGACCGCCCTGCAAGCAGTCTGTACAGAGAGACCCAGAAATGACAGAGAGACGCGCGGCGAATGTGGGGAGAATTTTAGGAATTGTTGACCTCTTTTTTAACTTTCAAGCCCGCCACTGCACATGTGACATCATGCAGACATTCCATTGAAGAACGCTCCATAATTCATGAGGCGACATGTTCCGGGCAATCTGACAACTCGTGTATGTCCAGCTTGTCTTTGCATCAGCCGTCGTCTGCTCTGATTAATACCAGACAGATCTGTGTTACAAAGACGTTATTTTTCTATTTATTTATTTTGTAATCCGTTCATGTATTCATTTATTTGCCAGAAGGTTTTTTTCTTCCCCAGAGTAATTTACGAGCATATAGGCACAGAACAACAAGCAACACAGACTTCAAAGTATCAAGCCGACAAACAGTGCAATGCTGCACGTATAGGCTACTGTTCTTGTGTACACTTAGTACATGACAATTGTACTTCTGGGCAATAAAATCACCAACTGCATTTCTCCAATTGGCACAATATAATAATATGAGTTTAACTTCCTTCATTTGCGCTACACGTGAAACTATTACGCGTGTAATTTACACTCAGATTGCACTGTAGCGATTCAGGCCAAGTGAAGATACAGCAAAATTGAATTTCATTGTCCGCTACTGTGCTGTGCGTGTTAATTTGCTCATTCGATTCGTCAAATGGCCAACAGGAACGTGCGCCTGTCCAGAGAAAGGGGCTGCCGGTTTAATGCATAAGGACATGGTGTAATAAAGTACACGTTGTTGGTACAGACCTCACATCTGAGGAATGACGAGGCTTCCCCGGCGTATTCATAATTAACTAACCAATGCCGCAAACAGCTATGGCATGAGCCAGGACACTGTAATCATGTCATAAATTTGTGATTGGACTTTGATCGTGTTTATATTATATTGCTACCGCTACAGTGTGAGATTTCGAAACAGTGGCGCTCCTCAAATTATGAAAAATATTCAGCCCTGCAATTCCGGTGTTCTGGGTGATAATGATCTTCCAATCAGGACATGGCGCAGGGGCGAATCACTTCCTGGACGCTTTGGCAGAATTTGCACAGGTATTTTACACATTTCAGATTTAACAACGCATTTGACTTTCGTGCAGCTGCCAAAAATAATTGCATTGTGTATGCATCCCACCCCAATGATGTGCATATATGTAAATAATTCCATCAGACATCCATACATTCTGTGCGCTGTGAACAGTCTCCTCTCGCACCTCGTAATATGCCTTCTCCTATTCCGAGTGGTTTGTACCGAGCTAATGTAGCTGTTCTGGTTAGCCTCTCGGACTACAGATGTTTCTCTTTATTTGCAGACAGGACGAGCCTTGCGCAGCGCACGTGAAAAGACTGTAGCCACTGTTGTGTCCCCGAGACGAATAATCGTTGGAGCGGGGTCCTGCATGTCATTCCACACAAGGACGTGGTTTGCCTTCTAAGAAAGGGGAGCTAGCCCACTAGCAGACTGCTCTCCACCAGCTGTGACAAATGAGAAAAGAGCACTCGCTTTTCAGAAAAAGGGTCGTTAGCTAGCCATCTTAAAACGCTATACTGTCAGCAGCCAAGTTACTCAGCTAATATCTTATGTAAGGAAGGGCAGCGCTCATTGTTAAAGCTCTAAACTAGCTAGCCAGTTCGAAAATCACCATCAGCGCGACTGGTGGCTGAACAGCGAGCCAACCAGTAGCTACGAAGGCTCGATTTAAACCAGTTCTTTCTCTGCCCTCATTTACCCCATCCAACAGCCTTCTGCTTGTGTTGAAAACATCGCTCTCCCGAGTTGAAGTAAGGCGAGCAGCTCGCTGGATTAAAAACTCCTGCTGCAGCTAGCTAGCTGGCTAGACGGGGCAAAGCGCACATCTGCCTCCTGAAGAAAGCGCAGCAGATCGTGCGAGACTCACCGTGCTCCAGTGTTCGGGTGCTGTGTTTTTGACACCGCTGGTTCCGCAGCCCTGGATTTGGCGTGGCGAGCGCTGTACAGCAGCGACGGCACTGGCCGGGCGCTACACTTCTGCACGCAACGAGACTGTGTGCAGCCGGCAGACAATCGTTATTGTACAGTGATTCCTGCTGGACGGATTGGAAAATTGCACCGCGCGGCACTTGGATCCAGTGAACGCCCTTGCTCTTGACAATGGCAGACAACTGATGGCTACAAGCTAACATGTATGAATAACTTCATATTCATAATTTAAAATATGAAGTGTTCATAATTAAAAATGAATTACAAGTGAACGTGATGATCGCTTACTAGTATGTAACTTGTACAGAACAAAACTATAATGGATAAGGACTACTTATATATTTATAATTATCTATGATGATGATGATGATAATGATAATAATAATTATCAAGATGAGATTCCCATTTCAACTCAACTAGTTTTTTTACCTTTTATTGGGGTATAAAACACATAAAAATGTGTATGATCTGTATTTCTACCTGAATGATGAATAGGGTATGTAATTAGTTTCATTGTGTTAAGAAACATCAATCTAACATACATACATAGCCTTCCAAAAGTACTCCTTGCACAGGTCCCTTCAGGTAGTGAATGTCAAGCAAAGATTCAACCATGACGAACAAGGAGCTTCCAACATATCTAGGGGACAGGGTTCTACAGATGCCCAGGTAAGGAATAAGATGAAGGGTATACAAAGTAACTGAATATCCCTTTGAGTGCAGTCATGTCAATCATTAGGAAGTGGGTAGGTGTCTTGTGCCTGTCGGACACTGCCTAGATCAGGTTGTCCCTCAAAACTGAGCAGCCGGGCTAGGCCGAAACTAGTTAGCGAAACCACCGCGAGGACGGTGCCTGGATTAGTCAGGGGTGCGAGGCATCATGAGGCCGATACTATACCAGCCAGAGCTCGTTTTTACTATTATGCTGATGTCAGGTGTTTGAAATGCAAATCAAAGCAAACTTTTTTTTGCTTGGAGGTATTCAGATCCCTGTGAAGAACCTGACATAAATTACCTCAAGGTGAAGGTTTTAAAACACGTGCATCTTGATCAGCTGAGGGAGTGAGACAACCAGTTCTAAGGGGCAGGTTACATAAGGCCAAAACGTTTTAAATGTACACTCCATTGGTAACTTTATGACAGAAGAAAAGAGTAAAACAAGAACGATGGCTTTGCTGCCCCCTGCTGTTCTGGTATGACATTGCAGGGGTTTATGAGAAGAATGGGGTTCCCGTCCATCAGTATCTCCAAACTATTTTTGACGAACTAAAATGCCTTTGTGTGGTACAGAGACACAGCCCTCATCATGGATGTCCTGTCACACACATTAAAAAACAGGGCATGGATGTTCACACAGAAGAGAAATTCGTCCAAACAACAGGTTTACATATAAGCCAAGCCATGATCCCACAGCCCTGGCAAGACAAGCACTTAGGGCCACAGTTACTAAGCGTTCACACCAGTGCAAAAGAATAAAAAGCTAAAGATAAAACTTGAAACTATTTCTACATTATCTTTAACTTCATATTTTCTGTCTTTTCAACTGAACATTTATTGAATAATTATTTGAATGTTTATTTTACATTTTAAGCTTTATTCCTTTTAGAAAAAAACATGTGCAAACTTTGCACTGCTGTAAACACTTAGTAACTCTGGCCCCTAGGCTAACTGAAAGACAAGACAACAGATAAAACCAGATCAGTTGCTTCTGATGTCTTCCGATTATAAGAACAAGGCTGAATAGCTAAAGAAGGGGAGACCCATAGCAACATCTAGCTTCTCCCGATGGACATGTTTGGACGTCTCCCCCCCCCCTCCTCTTTGCAGGGCAGTTTTCTCCCTTTGTAGAAATTGGGGCAGGACACAGATGGAGAAGGGCAGAATTTTGAGTAACAGGCCTGAAAATATTGGCATACATATTGGCATGCTGTAATTGGGCTGTTATCAGTGTATGCATGTGTGTATGTACATGTGTGTGTGTGTGTGTGTGTGTGTGTGAGTGTGTGTGTGTGTGTGTGTGTGTGTGTGTGCGTGCGTGTGTGCGTGTGTGTATGTGTGTGTGTGTGTGTGTGTGTGTGCTTGTGTGTCTGCATATAACAGGTTCCTCTCCTCCTCAAGACTGGCTGGTAAGGGTCCTTGTGAGTGAAAGGTCTCACTTGGCTGAATTTCCTCTGAAGGTCAAGGACATTATTTAACTAATGAGGCAATGGCTAATGACCAAGGTCTCCAGTTGTGTTCTACATGATTAAAGCCACTGGCAGTGGAGGTTTTCTCAAGTGTATCATCGATGTAACTCATGTGATCTCTATGAACATAAAGATCAAACACCCATCTGAGCACCAGCCTAATATCATAATAATAATATATGCCATTTAGGAAGACGCTTTTATCCAAAGCAACTTACAGTAGTGACTGCATACATTTTTCATTATATGTGGTCCCAATGGGAATCAAACCCACAACCTAAGCGTTGTCAATGCCATGCTCTCCCTACTGAGCCACACAGAACCACAGCCTTTCTGCATCATTTATTTTATGTTTATTTTAAACAGTGGTTCACACTGACACTGGCCACGGCGACCAGGGTTCGAGGGCCACTCTGGCCGGGAGTGCCACCGGAGGCGGCAACTGGCTGTGCGCCCCAGGGAGAGGGGAGGGAAACCGACAGGATGTTCGCTGCACACAGGAGTGGCTCTGGGGTGCCGGAGTTACGGTCGATGGCTTGGCAAGTGCCGTCTCGGAAGATGACTTCATCACTACCAATCACGGCAGCAAACTCATACTGTGAGGGGGGGATTAACATGAAAATAGCGGATGTAATTGGCTACCAAATTGGGAGAAAAACAGGAGAAAAATCTGAAAAAACTTTAAATTAAATAAATTACCATGCGAACAACTAAATCGACAAATGTGTGTGCTAAGAAATAGCCCTTATTAAAACATGCAGTACCAAACACAGCTCGATTAATCAATAAATGCAACTCCTTGCTCCACATCTAAACAAACAGATTTATGCAAGCATACGCAGCGTTTTGAACAATAGTTCACTTCTCACATTGTGTGAAAGTTAGCATTTTATTTTCTGCAATTTCAATTTCTCACCCACAGAGGTAAGTCTTTAAACATCTGAAGCTGCCCCTAAAAGTGTGAAACGCATTATAAATACACCTGCGTTTTGTAAAAGGAGAAAAACTGCAAATGGGTGTGAAAATTCAGCGTTATTTAACCTGCCCGTGGCAGGAACTGGGACAGAACTCAAATGAGACACATTGAGAGATGGACTAAAACAGACTTTGCTCGTATACTTAATGTTTATGTGAAATGTATCGGTATTATTACACTGTAGTTAAATATGAGTACATTATTTATAGACATTTGATATAAATTGTGTAATTACATACAGGTTTGGACTGATCTGTTGGGGTAGGGGTAAGGGTTTGATTGAGGGGGAGAGGTAGATTTGAGTTTAAGAAATGGGTCAGGCTGAGGTGGGAGGGTCAAAGGTTATTCAGATTAGCTGTGTAACTATGTAAACCTCACAATGCATTTGTTACAATTTGGTAATAAGCATAACAGTGTGGTAACTTTCTAACAGTTGTGTTGTTAAACAATATTTCCTGTAATAATTACAATGCTGTTACACACTTTTATAAAGTGCTACAGGAAATCTCAACAGAACACATGGTGGTAATGGGATGATGGAAGTTAAATAAATGTAAGAAGGTCCTGGAAGAATAGGTTTCTGGGTAATGTTTTTATACAATTAGTTAGTGTCTTGTGTCTTTGTCATAGCCATACTATCCTGTTTGCTTGTCCTGTTAGACTACATTCATTTGTGAAACCTAAAACTGTGGACCTTTTCCAAACTTTGATTGCCCTTAAAAATGGAACAATGAAAGATTCCACTGCAAAAGATTTTTCTCTTATCTCCTTTTTTTTTTGGTCTTTCAGAAAATCCAATACTCAAAAATGACCATCATGTCAACGAATCAATGATTACAATATAAGGAAAAATTTCAGGTTTAGGTTCAGGTTCAAAGCCAGGGCTTCCTGCCATGGCCAAGCCTCACCAGGGCGGCCATTTTGGGTCTCGCGCGGGAAGTGCACAGACGGTTCAGGCTCACAGCCAGGACTTCTTGCCGCGCCCGAGCCGCGCCAAGGTGGCCATTTTGGCTCTGGCGCGCTCCCTCTCGTCGGGGCTCCTCCTGGAGGTGCACTCCACGGTGGAGTCCGTCTCGAAGGAGATGGCGGGGGCGTGGGAGGCCGACCCTTCTCCTGGGACAGCGGCTGGGTGGTCTGCAGCACCAGGCGCCCCTCAGCGAGTGTTTGAGCTGCAGCAGGAGGGGGTTGCGGTGGGCGTAGCGCCCCTCCCGCACGGCGGGGTCCCTCTCCGGCCGGCAGCAGGTGGAGCAGCCGGAGCAGAGCACGCGGAAGATGTAGACCCAGCCCAGGTAGTGCAGCTCCACGATGTTCAGGACAAAGCAGCCCAGGCTGATGCTGAACATGAAGTTGAGGAAGATGGTCTTCTCGGTGGCACGGGACACGAAGCAGTCGGTCCGTGTTGGGGCAGGGGTAGGTCTCGCAGCGGAACAGGTAGGGCACCTCAAACCCAAACAGGTAGTACTGCCCCACCAAGAATGCGATCTCCATGATGGAGCGCAGCACCACGTGGACGATGTAGGTGAGCAGCACCTGGCTGGACAGCTGGGTGGGGTCCTTACCGCACCTCCGTCACCTCCTCCTCCAGGAGGCTCTGCTCCACACACTCCCCCTCCTGCTGGCCCCACCCCTCCTCATAATGGGGGCCAAAGGCCTCCAGGTCGCCCTGCCCCTCTCCCGCCCGCTGCGGCCGCCCCCACAGCCGCCCGTCCCGACTCCGCCTCCAGCTTCTCATCCTTGGCGATCTTGTGCAGCACGTAGACGATGTAGAAGATGGACGGCGTGGAGACCAGCACGATCTGGAAGACCCAGAAGCGCAGGTGCGAGACGGGGCGAAGGTGTCGTAGCAGACGTTGTTGCAGCCGGGCTGCAGTGTGTTGCAGGTGAACTTGGACTGCTCGTCGCTGTACACCGCGTCGCCCACCAGCGTCACCAGGAGGATGCGGAAGATCAGCAGCATGGTCAGCCAGATCTTGCCGATCACCGTGGAGTGGTTCTGCACCTCCGTCAGAAAACGGCCCAGAATGGACCAGTCTCCCATTCCTCAACCTGGAGGGAGGGAGTGGTGACATATTGTGACACAGAGAAGGAATGGTAGCATATTGCGACAGAGAGAGAAGAGAATAGCAGTGTAGCAGTGGACTAAGGGCATGTGTTTTTCACCACCTCTGTCAGGAACCTGCAGTTCCATCCTTCAACACCAAGAGGTTGATGGAGGATTTTCTGAAGCTACTTGTTAAGCAGTCAACACATTACAATCTCAAGTAATCAGTTACCACAAATGAGGTGTGCATTGCAGTGTAGTAGACTAGCCAGCGGTTGGAGCTGCACACACTCACACGTAATCATATTCATTGATTTGTAAGTAGGCTACTGCTTTCAATTGTGAAAATATGTCTGTTGACACTTCTGTAGGACTTATCATGCCCATACTGGAGCAAAGAAACTGAGGTTGAAATGAGTGGGTGGATATTTTTAAACCATACAAACGTATAAAAATAATTGAAAGCAAAAGGAAAATGTTTTTTGACAGCCTAAGGGCAAAATAAAAATATAAAGAACAAAATTGTTATTGATGGGATGCCTTGATTTTTGAAATTCAGTTAAGGGAGCGCAATATTTTATATTTTGATGTTGAATTTAATCATTGTTAGATAATTTGTTGTTTCCTCTTTCATCACTTGTCATAGAGGTGTAAAAACATGCCCAAAAGAGGAAACTCCCCCTGAAACAACATCAATTTTCAGACTTGCACCCTTGCACCAACACTCAGATTGGCACTTAATTGTATAATTAGTCATGTTAATTTGAGTAATTGCCACTAATTACTGCAAATAGAGCACCTAAAACAGCACCTTGAGGATCAGAAAGGAGCTGCAGCTTCTTGAGAGAGGTGGTGAAAAACGCATGCCCTTAATCATGACAAAGACAGTGAATGGCAGGATACCACAGCATATTGCAATACAGAGAGAAGTAATGGCAGCACTATCATGACACAAAGTGGGAACACCAACGTATCATGACAATGATGGCAGCATATCATGACAGAGTCACACAGAGTTGGCTGGTGGCCTACAGAGATGCATTGGCTACGGCAGTCAGGCACAGATTCAGCCTGTGCTGCTTGCTTTCCACCCTGCCATTAAGCATTAGTCTCAGGATGGGGCGGGGCAGGGCAGGACAGGGCACGGTGGGGCGGGGCAGCTGATAACCTGAGGTGCCCTTGCTGATGACTAGGCAGAGAGACAGGACTAGGAGCAGGCCTGAACGGAATCAATAGGGGAAACGTATGATTCCCCCTGACCCAGAAATGGGCCTTGGGTTTGGGTCTGTCTCAAACCACCGCCCATGTACAAAATTTTGATTTCTTTAAAAGCCAGGATTTTCTCAGAGGACTCGTTTTTATGGTTTACACTCACTGAGCATTTTTACTGAGAGGTGTAAGAAAGATATTATTATTGTTATTAAGAATAATAATAATAATAATTATTATTATATAAAGATACAAAGGTACATTTTTAAGCAAACACTCTCTCTGCCCTCTGTCCCACCAACAACCATCCATAACATCAAACCAACAAAACCTCAAACAAACAAACAAAAGAAAATCACCCAGACAAGTACTGGAGAAGAGGTACTCACCTTTGGAGAATAATTTTCTTTCCGACCCAAATCTGGAAAAACACCCATGCATGCAATCCGCATGACTATATCTGAAGTGGGAGCCGGTTGCTGGACGTTACAGACTCTATTGAACGGGATGTGGTAGAATGGCCTGCTCGCTGTGGTGGACTCAGGCCATGTGAAGCACTCATTGTACTGTATGCAGACAAAAGGACCTGCAATGTACAGTGTGACAAAGACAGACAATGGGAGCCACCTGTCTGGAACAAAGGGACCAGTGAACCTGCTGGAAAGCCACAGCAACGACACCCCTTCCTTCACAAATGGAGTCCTGTTTACTCGTTGGAGGGAAAAAAGGGAAAAATGGAGACAAAAATGGATAATAGTTTCATAACTGTCAGTCTATTTTTTTAAATATTCAGTCATTCTCTTTCTTCACATAAACAGCTGCTGGACAACAGAAGTCACAGAAAAAAGGTTTGCCGATAAAGATCTGTAGTGAGATCAGTTAATGGGCATCATCTGTCCCTCTGTGACTGCGTGTGTGACTCTCTAAAGTCCTCATTGTTTAACCTTACAGGCATTTAGCAGACGCTCTTATCCAGAGCGACATTACACAGTTTACATTTCTTTACATGCAATCCATTTATACAGCTGGATATTAACTGGAGCAATTCAGGCTAATTATCTTGCTCAAGGGCACAACGGCAATGCCCCCGCCTGCGAATCAAACTTTGCAATCTTTGCATTACATTACATTACATTACAGGCATTTGGCAGACGCTCTTATCCAGAGCGACGTACAACAAAGCGTTAAGCCCAGTTCCCTAACCACTATACTACACTGTCGTTTACCTGGCCGCTCTGTTCCTGTGTGCCAGCTCTCTGCTTGCCTCACTCTACGTCTAACCATGTCTCTGTGCTGATCCAGATACCTGCTTTTGGCCCTCTGTGATGCTGCCAGGGAAACAGGGGGGTGAAATGCCCTCTCCCAGTGTCCCACTTCAACTCCCGAAATGGTAGAGGAACGGCAGAGAGGAGAGGAGTTTAAGGGAGGTCGATGTCAATGCGGTCACAGAATCTGCTCCTTGAGAATACACAGGGTGGTTTCTCACAAGGATCTCGGTCGTCCTCCACGCACCAACAGTCAACCGATCGCCGTGCTGGCAAGCCCTCCTGTCCGTGTGTCTCTCTGTCGGCAGACTGTTCGAATGGGCCCAGTAGCGCCGGTTCAAACCAGTTTTAAAACCGAAACGTCCTCATTGTGCCTCCGCCCACTGCTGTTCTGGTCGGTGCCTCTCCACGCTGCTGGAGCGAGACTGGTCAGTGAGGGCACTGCTGCTCTGCACCTCACCCCTGGGCGGGACCTCAATTGTTGTTGTGTGCGGTCAGCCTGAAAGGCCGGATTAGGCACCTGCACGCGCGTCACAAGCTGACCCCTGCTGGGCTCTCTGCCATCCCCACCAACTGAATCAATAACCTAACAGGAGAGAGGAATGTCTCACCTACCTGTGCATTTACTTCACACGGAAACCTGTGACAAGACACTAAAGCAGGGGTGGGCAATTCTGGTCCTGGAGGGCCGGTGTGTATGCAGCTTTTTGTTTCTACCAATTACCCTGGCTCAATTAGTTAATTAGTTGGATACACCAACGCTGGTTCACTTGTAGAATAGACCACAGTAACATGTTTCATATGGGAACACGAGAACAGTCTTCAGCTGTCACTCCTGGGCTTACCAAGAAATGTTGCTAAAATGTCAGATCACGTAAATGATTGGGCTAATTAAATAATTAAGAGCAGAAGTTGGCATGAAAATCAGAAACGGATGAGGCCCTCCTTGCTCACCCCTGCACTAAAGCCACTAAGGGCGGCAACAATGCAAACGTTGCAGGTTCGGTTCCGAAGGTGGCTACTGCTGTTGTACCCTTAAGCACTTAACCTGAATGGCTTCAGTGAAATATCCAGCTGTATAAATGGATTGTATGTAAAGCAATGCAAATGTAAGTCGCTCTGGATAAGAGCGCCAAAGGAAGTCCCTCGTCTACGTTAAGTGACAGAGCATGAATCTTACAAGTGAAATGCCAAAATTCACAACAAAAGTGGTGAATATGTCTCAATACAGCGTATGTTTCTGTCCCTTTTTCTGGGGCCCTGCAGAGATGCATTCCCTGACTCGTTTCTCAGCTAGTTGAGAAACTTATTTATGTTAAGCGACAGCAAAGCTCCACGTCTGGGTGATGACCGCTGACATGGCCAGCATCGACCGACACAATAAACGTGGCTTTTGCCAATGAGGTGCTGAGGTGCAATAAACATTTGTCACGGTTACAGGCTCAACATTCCAAAAGTCTGAAGATTCCTTTGGCCACTGCATTGCTAGCTGTTTTTGAATCTGGAATCTGAGCCGTAGCTGTTGATGTCGCTAATCCAAGCTCCTATTGCACCTAGTGTGTGCAATATCACGCTCGGGAATTCACACACATGCGCTGGAGGCACTGGAGGAGAACTTGCAAGGTCCTGATCGTGCAGATCTCTCCTCTGTCACAAGCACCTCCTAAACCAAGGTTACTCAAATCATGTCCTTGTGGGCCAAACACTGCTGTTTTTCCACTCTCCCTTTACCTGGGAGTCAGGGGTGAAGACAATTGCACCAATTGTTCAATTAACCACCTGAGAGAAAGGAAAACCAGGACCAAATTTGGATCTGTGGGTCAGATTTTAGTTACCCTGTCGTAAACCTTTCTCACTGAGAAAGTGAGCCTCCAAAACACACTTAAGGAAATAATACAATCCAAGAGTTACCAAAATTGTTTTGCTACATACACATTATGGTGCTCCAAAATGTATTGAAGAAAGCTGAAACCTTTCCAGAAGAGTGAGCAGATTAATGTTGTTACATGCCCATTACTGTACCATAGGGTTAAATATCACGCACCTAAAAAACTTGTTTGATACTTTTCCTCATAAAATGTTATTTCTTGTTTTTGTAAATGTGGGGGCGTTACTTTCTGAAAGACTCCTTATCTGATTGTGGCATTTTTTAAATTAGACCCCCCTTGTTTCTGGCTCCTGTAGTCCATGAAAGGATTTTATTGTACCTTCCTCGCCAATTCTGCTGCCAAGACGAACCATTCAATACAAGCCCCATGGTGAGGTCATCCAGACTCTCCCTGTTGCTGTCAATCACAGCACATGTGTGTCTGCAGGCAAATTTAGATCGAATGATAGGGCAGAAAATAAATACCGCTATTCCATACCTTGCCTCTGACAACACTCTGATACGTAGGCAAGATTCTTCACATATTCGAGCAGTAAATGCAACATGATGAACACAGCTGGAAGCTGTGGAGAGCAATGAAAGGATCTTTTGCACTTATTTCCCCTTTTAGAGTTTTACATGAAACTTGCATTAAGGTTTCCCTTTCAATTAAACTTGCATGTAATAGTCTGGCAAAGGGAAGGCCTGCTTCACGTTTGTACGTTGCACTCAATACATAGGGGAAAATCTGTTTCTTTTAAGACTGATTAAAGCCGCTGTTATGCTTCTGCGTCTGCGAACATCCGCAGATGTCGCACGCAGACATCCGCATAGGTGTTTTCCAACATACTTGCGCGTAACGTTAATGCGTGCACTAGGGGGCAGTGTTGAATTTACGAGAACTAAAGTACAGAAAACGAAGAAGAAACCCAGAAACGGAAATCTGTTTCCCGTTTGGTGTTTGGGTCTTTGTTTTAGTTCCATTTGGGTCTTGGCCCAACCCCAATGCTACTGGATATTCTTCCCTGCTCAACCTATCAGCGTTTGTTTGACCCACATGACCACAGCTACGCGCGATGCTTTCTTGAAATTTTGGAGGTGTGCGTATCGGCTCCTCTGCGGGTTACCCATAAACCCCTTTTCCACGTAGCTGCGCAGAGAACGTTGGTGTATTTTTGCAGAAGCATAATTCCACCTTAAGTAAGCACATCTGACACTACTACTGGCAGACCAACAGATGTAAACAGACCTAATAAAGCAGCAACATACAACTGTATGAACCACTACTTCATAAGTCAATAATCTACCTGAATGGGGGATTTTATCGTTGTCTTGGTATTTGGATATCCAATACAAACACATATATGAGAGAATGCTAGAGCGCCATCATATGATGCAAAATGGCATGTTCTTAATGGTGTGGTAAGACATGCTAAAATCCAAGAAATTGTTACCCGTCAGGACCACTTAAAAAGTTATGGGGTCAATTGCAATGAACTGATCGAGGGTTTAAACCACTAGACCACAGATTTGCATTAAACTGGAACAGCTGTTACGCATCTCAGATTCAGAGTAGCCATTTCAGTTCTAGCAGACTCGGTATAACATTTCCATCCCCAATAATGCTATTGAACTATATCCAACTTGAGTTACTTCCTATTGATTTGTTTATAATTTATTCCAAGCATTTTAAAAACAACTTTTCCCCACTCATGAACAATATAATACTGTTAGTAATACACCCCCTTCCTGCTCTTTTAGATATGCTGCCATGGCTTAGACCGCTGGGGCTGTCCCATGTTACACTAACATACCTAACATTTTATTATTCTGACTCTAATCTGCCCACTTTGCTCCCTCCTCTGGGGCTTCGGTTCCTCCTGAGATTTTTTTTTCCCACTGGGGAGTTTTTGCCCCACTTTCTGCTTTTTGGGGGTTTAGGCCTGGTATTTTGTTTATATCTTCTGTTCTCTGTAAAGTGACTTTGTGAGTTTTCTGAGGAAAAAAGAAGAAGAAAAAGAGGTGCTATACATATAAAATTTAATTAAATTAAGAAGATTCTAATGAGTTGTCAGCAATAGATTTGAGCATTTAGGTTAAGAGGGAAGTCCATAACCAGGACGTCAAGGGAATAAAATAAAAAAGCTGCTCAAGTGATTTTATGTACTTCGCTATATTTCTTAAAGTTTAACAGATCACCTGCTTAAAAACAATTAGTTTACTCAACGATTTTCCAAAGAACCTGACCCTCACAGACAGGTTCTGCACAAAACTGTTGAGGAAATTCAAATCAACAGATGTGAAATTTGGAAATCAAGTAACCTGTGTGTTACGGAGACATTTTCCACGTTTATAACAAGCCAAATGTCACAAAAATTGGCTGAGAATTAAGCACGCTACAGTAGATTGTATCAGGGGAAATCTGCATCTCTCAATACACGTACGTTTGTTTAGACGCGGATCTTGCCCGCCTCAATATGGCGGCCGCACAGACGTATCTGAACAGGGTGAATGAGGCATCTACGTTTATATATCTATGCTCTTACCAAGTATGGGAGAAATTCGCTTATAAAAAACGTGTGCGTATTGTTTTACGTTAAACTGCGCCCCCAAATGACTCGCACTGCATGGTTTACCTCATCCAGGTGGAATTCAACCGAACTGCGAGGGGTTTTAATGCACAGAAAATAATTTAAACAAATTTGCGGTTGCACACACCAAATGCATGGTGATGTGTTAAAAGCGAAAAACACCTACCGAGTGTTTTGATGCATGATGGATATGCCATGCATGTGTTACGGACAATGTCATTGGCAATTTGCAATATGTTTATTCAATCATTAAATACTAGCTTGAAGAAACCTCAGTGGTTTTGTACGAGACGAGCTGCGACGGCTTCGTTACGGAGACCCGAGACAAGTCCGCATTTGTATATTTCAGAGAGCATCTATCTGCATTTAAGATTCTGCACCAGTTAGAAGCGAAACGTGGCACCAGCAGCGAAATGGCGCTGTTCTTTTCAGGACAGCGAACGTCGTCCTTGTTGACAGTGGATGCTGAGTATTTAATCATCCGCATCTCATAGGCAACTTGTTAATAATAATCCGAAATAAAAAAATAACTCCTCATTGCAGTACCGTCGTTAGGTGTAAGACTATACCGTATGTAACGCTAATTTAACCATTTTAGCTAGCTAACCGTTACTTACTATTTAAAACCGCGGGGAACATCAGTCATACTGCAACAAATACTTTGCGAACGTCAACCAAATAATTTTAAATTAAAACGGATTGGCAGGAAAGAACGCTTCAGGTTAAGCCACAGTACAGCAGATATGACGTTAGCTTTGCAAACGTTTGCGAACAGCGCTGTGTTCGCCAGGGAGCAAGTGGAGGGGCTTTACTCGGGAAACGTTTAAATAGAGGCAGCGCTTCAAGCGGGAAACCCCAAAGCGAACTCAGCAGAAACTTTTTTTCCAATTCTCCCATGGCGAAGTAATGTTGCTGCACCACTTGGAAGCATGCAGTTATCAAGATTGCTAGAGGGCTAATGACACAAAGAGTTTAACCGTTAAAAAATAACCCGTTTGAATGACTAATGTTGGCAGCTAGGTACGTAGGTATCCTAGCTAGCTTGTTGGTTAACTTACTCTTGGTCAAATCGCGCCTAAAAATGTATCAGGTTAGCGAACGTTAGCCTATTTAAATTATACTTTTACAAATCACCACATGCTAGCTAAATAACTTCTTGCGCTCATCCAGATGTTGATAATTCCCTGCATTCAACCGACCTTGTGCTCAACCATATCTGAGGGCGACAAATGAACGCAAGTCGGTGTTATTAGCTAGCTTGCGTTGGCTAATAAAAATACACAGGACGATTTAAGGATCCTTCGTGATAGCAAATAGAAAATGATTAACGCATTGCCATCTTTTGAATGCCCCCTGCTGGACCTGGGAAACACGACCAGAAAAGGGGGCTTGAAATATTTGACACACATTTCCACTTCAGTTATACGCCATACCAGATGTAATTTTAAAATGTTTACATACATTTGTGCAGTACACTTTTGTTTAACCCGGATTATTTGTCAATGCAATTATATTTATTAAACCGCTACGTGCAAATTTTCAAACCTCGCCCAAAATCATGCTAAAATGGTTTACCCCAAGGGTTACAGGAAGTTGTAGCAGCTGCCATGTTTTAGCTGCTTTGTTGTAGATTTCTTGTAGGTTTCCTGCAGATTTTAAGTGTTGCAATGGAACCGAGCTGGAGTACGTTTTTGTTTCAGGTAAGTGAGCTGTTCTCCGCTAAATTGATTCACTTAAACGGATCGCTGTTCAAAGCCCGACATCCCTGTGATCCTTGTTTGTTTTTAGAGGTTTAATTTTAGCTAAAGCTATCCAAGCAAAACAATGGTAGCTAGCTAGCCGCTACATCAATCCCAGACTTCCAGCTGTGAGATATAGGCATGACGCTTAGAAAAAATCAGTTCTCTTCTCATTTCGTTTTTTAATTTATTTTTTGCAATAATGATTCAGAGTCCAGTAGCCGTTAGTGTGGGTGAAACAAGTCAAATAACTGAGATATAGTGCTTTATTTAATAGATTGGTGAAATAGTTTACCAGCGTATCATAACTAGCTTGCTTGCTAACGAAATCAGTCGTGGCTGGTAGCGGCAGCAACGCCACCGCTAGCTGGCCAGCTAGCTAGTCTTGTTGTTTCTTCATAATGATAATCGTTGGTCAGGTTTTGTTTGATATAGGACTGAATGAACTCCCCCGCTATAAAACAGCAACTAGCTTGCATCCCCCTTTCAAAATCAACGCGAGGATGGGGAGGAGGGAAAATGGGTCCGCACTTCCGATTCTTTTCAACTTTTTCCCTCGTATTCAAAATATGTAACCGAGAGTTGGGAGAAGGAATTCAAACTATGCATCAAAAGCTGTAGCTAACTGGCTATTTCTGGTTGCGTTGTTTTGCAGGCTTTCGCTTGCTGATGTTCAGGTGCGGCCATTCGATTTGGGAGATAAGCATCATTAGTTGCCTAATTAGCTACTGTAGCAGTTTTATGGTGGAAAGTGAAGGTCTATTAACGTTACCGATTCTGCGTGTGTTGCTAGTTAGCTGGCTAGCTAATGACGTACGTGGTGGCTAGCTAGATGGCTCCCTGTATATTTGTAACTAGTTGGTGATTAGCACGCTTGAACATGGACAAGTTCTAATATACTTGCCATTCAGACAAAAGTAGCTATTTGGGAATATTTTCTATTGGACTAACGTTAGCTGAGATTTGTTTCACCTCAAGTACATCTAGTATGGTAGATAAACCGTTCGCTCTCCTGCATGGACTTGGGGTGCCACAATTATTTGCTGTGTAGCTAGCCAAGTAGCTAATTAGCAACCTTGCTAAGATGCAGCTATTCATTAACTTCACCTAGCTAGCGCCGCGTTTCAAGCACTGGATCAGTAACAGTCGTAAAAATGACCTAACCCTTCGTCTGGAAGTGTTTTTTTTCTTTTCGTTTTATACACTAAAATGCTCACTCCTGGGGCCGATGCCGGGCTAGGAGCTAGTGATTAATGTCCTCTACAGAGTTGCGACTTTCTAAACTAACGTCAGCATCTAACTTAGACAAAGACGACTCACAAAGTATTACTCATTGTGAAAGTATCGAGTAGGAATGTATTGACTGACATTCTATGCACATGTTTTGTCTGAAGTAGTGGTCTAGACATTTAGCTAGCTAGCGAGTGATGTAAGATTTGAAAGAAGGGTGCATTGATCTATGATGCCAAATAACATGGCTATGTTTCCTTACTCTAGCACTTGGTTTGGAGTGGACATTCTCTTGAGGCCCAAACGGAAGTATGTTCGCCGTCCACACAGTGAACATGTAGGCCTACTGCAATGCGAGCTCAGTGCATTTCGGTGCAGTAGGTTTTGCCGCTAGCTACCACACCACCCTAATGAAGTCGCCTTTTAATGGCGTGCACTTGTAAAATAAATGTGCACATTAAATATGAATGGTAATTGCTGACCATATCGGATGCTTGCCAGCTGTATCGTCTACTCCTTGCACAGTCAAATTACTGTGGTCTTACTCTTACACTGATCTAGCTTGCGTTAAAAAAGGCGCCTGTATGAAAGACACAGCACAGGTCTACAGCTAAGCGAATGCTTGAAATGTTTATTGCATGCAGTAGCAGGGAGAGGGATGGTATGCGGTTTTGAAATCCCATATAGGTCAATGGCGTTTTGAACTCGGAACAGCTTCGGCGGGTTCCAATGCAGCCGTGGTTCACATGACAGATTGTGATGCCAAACATTCACTTGCCTTGCACCTTGTAATTGGCAGCAAGTACACTGTAAAAGTAATTTTGCATGGGGAAAAGTAACTAAACCGAAGCCACATTTCCCCCGTATCGACACTTTGCATGTGTACTTATTGGTCTAACTAGTTCAGTCGTCATGTTTGCATTCACATATTTAATCAAATGACATTGTTTTTATCTGACCACGCACAATGGCATTTACAGCAAACTCAGGGTATGTCTGTGGTTATCTGTTATGACTGTTTTTTATGATTATGCATCATATGGACAATGCCCAAAACACTTGTGTATGTTGTTTTTACATATGTACCATAAATCTGTCCTGAAAATATTTGCTTATATGGGATTAATGGCCTTTTTGAAGTGTCCAGAATTCTTTTGGATTACTTTTTTTTTTGTCCCCGGGGGGAATTCCGTTACCAGTCATGTGTATCTTAAAAATAACCCTCCCTCCACAACACCTGATGCGCTTTTAGAAGGTGATCTCAATATTACATCAGGGAGCAGGGAGCGCTAGAGGGGGTGGTGATGGTGGTAAACAGTTTGCACGGCGGTAGCCTACTTCTGACTGCCAATCGATCTGGTTTTGATACCAGGCCGTTTATTTTGTGTAGTTGTTACTATTGTGGGCATTCTGTCGTTTTCCAGGCTATTCTTATTTGTTACACTCACGTCCTATATCTTCAATTTAGGGATATAACGCTGCCAATAGTGCATGGAACTACTCCCACTACACCGAAGCAGCGCAGCTGTTGCCGTGTAACTGGCGAGAGCGCCAAGAGGCCGCAGTGGTTGTGTTTCATAACCAGTAAGGCGGAAATATCTGAAACGCCGGGGTATGAATAAACCCCAGATAGAGCTGTTGTTGTCGTTTTGTTGTTTGGATGCACGTCATACAGCACTGGGATGGAGCGTAGCGATGCTGTGGACGAGCTACGAGCAGGTCACTGTTATTGTTCCGGGGACATCGGAGGTAACCTCTTGTTGAAAATGTGTGAAATGCCTCGGTTCTCAACTGCGCCTTGTTAATTTTTTTGCTTAAATCGATTATTCGCGCGAAAAAGCTAGCTATACTCAGGTTAAATTTTCCATGAATCACTTTTGAAACGTACGTCATGCGCCCTGGCGTGCGGGTTGTCTCTATTTTTAAAACAGGACGACAGGGGATTTGATGCCACTATAAACTTAAAAAAAAAAAAAAAAAAAGCTTTTAACATTTGTCTTGGGTGTTTGCAGTCATTTGAGCCCCCACCTGAACCATGATACACAATTGTGAAGTGTTCTTTTCTGGGGAACACGATGCTAATATGCGTATGCCTGTTGGAAATCAAAACCCGTCCTCAAAACGCCTCGTGGATATTTTTCTCCTTAGAAAAAAAACAAAACAAAAAACTGCCAACGTTCCGCACTACCCTCTAATCAAGGCAGATTGAAGCAAAGCCCGACGTGTGCAACTCGTGGAGGCAAAAAGAGAAAGAAAATCCTTTGATTCCCTTTCATGCCGAAGCTCATTGCACTGGGTATTGTCCGAGCCGAGGGAGTGGGAGCACATGTAATCCCTTTTATTCGTTGGCTGTGGCCTAGCACAGCAGCGGCGCTCTCGATACCCGCCCGTTCAGTCGGAAACGGCGGCGGTTATGCGCTGGCGTGACTCACGCACGCCTCACCGGGATCAAGACTCTCTTCCCGGCTTCCCTTACTCATTGATTTCTCCCTGGGGGGGGTGGGGGACGGGGGTCGGCGGGTTCGCGTCGGTTTGCCGCGGTAATGAGAGAGAGAAACCGCCACGAGCGTCGTGGCCAACCAGCAGCTCAGTCAGGTTCATTTCCTGTGCCCTCCTTGAGTGACTTCTGAGGAATGCACTTCCGTAGCGCCTTTAGTGTTGGTCTGAAAATAACACTACTATCCATTTCGACATGGATGCCTAGTGTTATGAAGCCGGGATAGACAGTTATCTTATATATTTCTTAATAAATATATATGAAAAAAAAGTGTATATATGTGGGTAGATAGTGATATATATATATATATATATAGCTATATAAGTGAGTGCTTTCCATTTCCAGGCCCCCCCAAAAATGGTTTAGTCTTTGATATTAAAAACATCAAAAGTCATGTAACAAGGTGGTGGAAATTCTTAAATGGCATTAACGCCTAAAATGGAAGCAAGAGTGGGCCAAAATATACCAGTATGTGTAGCATCTTGCAACCCCAACTCATAAATATTCATTTGCTGTACGTGTTCTGGAGTGAGCCTGCTTTTTATTGATTTGTTTGTGTGGCACTTATTTGCTTTTGCCCTATTTCTAATGTTCAGATGTAATTATTATATACATTACAGCTTCTTCTTATTTTTTTGGGAGAGTGAAGCTTATGTGATTTCATTAATAATATTTATTAATATTGATATTTGCCTGTGCTGCAGTCTGAGGTCTGTTGCTCAGAAGGTGTTGTTTTGAATTGTGCAGTTCAGTCACTGCTCCCCCTCCCTTAAACACAGTACGTTTCCTCTGCGTTTCTTTCGGAATGACCTCAGCCTTCAGAATAGATTTGTATCAAAATCATCTGAGCGGCGTGAAGTCGCAGCAGGCAGCCCTGCCTGGCTCTGGGGCCTGTCTGTAAAACGTGCACAGGCCCTGGCCACAGATTCTAGAGACACCTCAAGATACTCCGCTCTGTATAGTCCACTTACCGTGAACTTACCGTGACCAAGTGCAACACTGTGGCAATGGATGTTTGGAACTGTAATGTGAACCTCCTGTAGTTGAGAAGCAGAGAGGATGGAAGTAATGCTGGAGCTCAGTATCTTGTTAGTCTGTAGAATCTGTGGCCTAGCCTGCCTGTCCGTCCCTCAGCGGGAACGAGCGCTAATCCTGCTCCCAAGCAAGCGGGTCTGTTTGTGGGGGTGGGGGCCTAGGCACCCCTACGATGGCTCCCAGCTTCCCCTGGGTCAGATCCAGTGTGTGTGACCAGTCGGTGTGGAGCCTGGAGAAACGCAGCTGGCCCTCTCGGCTGAGATGGGCGTGGCCGCGCTCACAAAGACACCCCGCGGGGCTCTGCGGTGCATGCTGCTTGGCTGTCTGCCCCCACCCCACAATGGAGTAAAAACGATTAAGGGAACGGGGGGGTCGTTTGATCTCACGCAATCACCCCACGCACTTCAGCGGGCCTTGTGGGGCGGGTGGCCGAAACGCCAACAAAAAAAAACCAACCCACACACACACACCACCGTGATAAAGAGCAATGGCTTTCTTTATCCTGACATCTGGGCAACAGGAGGCCAAATGCATGACTGCCTGAGCAATGCAGCTCTGGGCATTGGTACTGCATTACATTGTCCAGTATTACAGTACTTCCTTTTATTTATTTGTAATAAATATTATTTAATCTTTAATTAATAATTGTATAACTAAATACTTTCGAAGAACAGGCCTCCAGTCCTCTGTGCTGTTGCAGTTTAATCTTAGTCTTACATTAAAACAATTAAATAAATGCATTATTTTTGTATTTTTTATTTTTTTAACCAATCAAAAGGTTGTAGTGTCCTGCCTTCCGATCGTTTGATTGGTTGATGCAAGGTACTTGTCCTTGTCTTGCTCTCACACAACTAAACTACTGCCTTTCAAATACCCACCACACGGTGTGGTCTGTTACGTAAGCCTGACAGTTACAGCGCAGCCTATGTTTTTATGTATCTTGAGTATTTACTGGTTACTTTAGGCTACTGCCTTTATTGTGTGTCTTTGATTGTTTTGTGTGCTTTTTGTTAGAGTTTTTTTTTTTTTTTTTGGGCTGTGATTTTGAGGAACAAAGCAAGGGCCTTAGTCATCTCAGGTAGTAACTCCGTTGCACCTGTCTGTGTTATATTCTTTATTCCAAGTCATTTAGCGCCTAACTGAGTGCACTCCTGACACCATAGTCTCACTTTGTGCAGGACTATATCAAATGTAATGTTGTAAAAGTTGGTCAATGAATAGTTCAGGTTTATTTTAATAACACTTAATTTATTGTTTATTAATAGTAATTAATTGATAGTAGCTTCAATAACGTTGAGTGAAGAGCCAATAAAACATTGTGGTATAGGCGGGTTTGAAGAATGCTTGTGTAGCGTCAATTCCACCTGTAAGGTGAATGGATTGACCACAATAGCCATAATTCAAGTGACTGATATTGGGCACGCCAGTGAAAGGTGGGAGGAGGAGTCCATTGTGTGGGTTGGGACTAGGGCTCTTATTGATGGTTGATCTCAATCCAATTTTCCAATATATTATCCTGGGGGGGGGTAGAGAGTCGGTACATCATAAAAAGAACATTTAAAAAAAGTATATATTTGATCGATTTTAGCCTTTGCGCTACCAGGTTTTCTAGCGCAAGAAAAAATGTAACAATGTGCTTTAATTAACAACCTAAAGTCCTTCAGCCATTGCATAGGGCGGGGGTTCCCAGTCTCAGTGGGTTCCCCCATATATGCATTACGTTTAGCAGACGCTCTTATCCAGAGCGCCTTGCAAGATGTGCATTAACACATGGTAAGATCAATCATGGTCTGCACAAGAGATCAGTGTAGTGACACGAATGGACATAATCATTGGCAGCTGCATACCGTATGCATACTGCATACCGGCTATATGCTGGCTTTTGTTCTAACCATGCTTGCAATTCCTGAATTGTGATGAGCTGTTAATTGTTTTTAATTCGACAATTTCTTCAGAAATTATGTAATCTCTTCTTGCCACATTGTCCGAAATGGCTGTTCGTGTTGCACAGAATTAAGGCTGCTGTAGGAAATGTGTTTTTATTCAAATATAATTCATAATCATTAATAAATCGGTAGCGATCAGAGAAAGGGCTTATGTGAGAGAAATTTGTCACTCCTGACTATTTATGGCCACCAATTCTGTATTGTAAATTTGCGTCTCTGAAGGACATTTGCTCTGTGAATAATTGGTCCCAGAGCCCTCTGATTGTTTAGCTTTGATTGGGATGTTTTTGCAGTTTGCCTCCGGTGTCCCAAGGGTGTATGATTACACACCGCAGCTTTTAATATACTATAGTCATCTACGAACAGTTCTCCAACAAGTAATGCTTTCATTTTCTGTAATGTGCTATATGCTTCTTGGCGAGCTCGTGCCGGCTCTCCCTGCCCCCCCCCTGGGGTGGACAGCTGGGATTGCCTCCCCCAAACGGGGCTCCCGGCCAGAGCTGTGCTGGCGCAGCCGGGTTTCAAACCGTGGCTGCAGTGGGCAACTTGCATTCCGGGTGAATGCTTTTACTGTTGCACCACCCGAGGCTCCCGGGCAAATTTTTAATTGATATATTGATAGACCTGCAGTGGACATCAGTGAGGTCATAAATGCTGAAAGCATGGAATCCTGGTCATTTCACTCTTGTTGGCTTACACTGTTGCTTGAAAGAGTGAGGGGATTTATTTTAGTGCAAGGTTTAGTTGTGGGGCTTGGCTGAGTTTCTAAAGCGTGAACTGTAGACTACAGTTAAAGTGGTAGGTAGCTAGCTAACGATCTTTATCCAAAAACAGGCTAGCCGTTTACAGAAGCTACAACAGAGACCCTACTACAAGATCTAGGATTCAATTGTAGCCTGCACAACATTCCATATGGTGTACTGCGGCTAATCTGGCTTTGCTAGCTCTTTCGTTACTGGCTTGCTACACATTATTTGAATAAAAAAATGTATCTTGCTTGTATACTGGTATCTATGATTTAACCAAATAAAATCACCCCTCGAAAAGCAAGCCTAAAGCGACCGTGGACAAACTCCCACGGTCGAGAGTGTAGGGAGAAACCTTTGGGGGAACAAAACTAAAGGGGGAAGCTTTTTCTCTTCTGGTCATCATAGGATGTGTTAAAAAGTGTATGAAGGGGGCCTCCGATAGCGTAGAGGTCTAACGCATCCGTATTGACTGGTCCTCTACGGGTGTGAGTTGCCTATCACGGTCGCGGTTTGATACCTGACTATCAGACTGGGGGACAGGCTGGGGAGCCCCGATTGGGGGCTGCGTTTGGCTTTCTGCCGAAGGGGGAAGGGGAGAGGGTGAGCCGGCACGAGTTCGCCCAGAAGCATGTAAGGGTGACTCCAGAACATAAGTGGGTGAATTCTGTCTCGAAGGAAGTGGAGTTTGCTGCCCTCAGAGAATTGGCTTGTCTCGTAGAGACGGATGGCAAGTTCGTGTGGGGAGGGCAAAACGAAATAAATAGAGGGTATAATTGGCCATTAAATTGGGGGAAAAAAATCAGAAACAAAAAAATAAGTTTATGAAGACTGTCGGGGGCTCACCTTGTGACCTTGTGAGTTTGGTAGTCAGTTGTGTGGGGGTCAAGGTGACCGTGGCAGCTCACGCTTCTGGCAGGATCTCAGGCTTGGGGTGGATGCCCCCGAGTCAGAGACAGAGAAGAGAACACGGAATCATAAAAAAGCCATGCTATTTTCAGTAGCATTGTGTGAGGGCAGGGAAGCATAGGAAATGTACAGACATTTAGGCCCGACAGCGGCAAGCTATGGCAGCATACATAGCAGGAGAGGGACAGAGAACACACGCAGCCATGAGGAAGTTCCAAACCATCCACACCTGATCAAGGATAACCAGCCTAACAGTGGTGGTGATGTTGAGGTGCCAGTATGGAGGTTTCTCACTCCACAAGACACTAGGGCACGGTTTTCAACATCTCAACACCTAGACTATGTTTGGCAGCAGGCCAGGCTGAAAACGTTATCTAGATAAAAAATTGAGACTGTCTGAATCCCTGACATGGTTTGGTTAATTGTTCCACAATAGCAGAGCTTTGTAAGAAAAGGCTCTACCACCAGCTGTGCTTTTCAAAACTCTAGGGAGTAATAGATGGCCAGCGTCTTGTGAATGAAGCAGTCGTGTTGGCTTATAAGGAATAATAATGTCAGTCGAATATGTAGGTGCAAGTCCATGCACTTCTTTAAAATTGAATAGCGAGGCCCTCGGGTGGCACAGTGGTGAAGGAGCTTGGCTGGAGTGCAGGTAGCGCACTGGTTTGAACCCTGGCTGCGCCAGCCCGGCTCCGGCCGGGAGTCCCGTTCGGGGACGGCGATTGGCTGTCCACCCCAGGGGAGGGGGCAGGGAAGCCGGCATGAGCTCACCGCATATAAGAGTGGCTCTGTGTGTAACGGAGTTACGGTCGACAGCTTGGTGCGTTCTGTGTCGGAGGAGGCGGTTCGGCGCCTTTGTCACTGCCAGTCCCAGGGCTACTGCGGCGAGCTCGTAGTGTGAAGGGGGGATGGTTGAATTAGAAAAAGGGTACAGTTGGCTACTTAATTGGGAGAAAGAGGGGAAAAAAATCTGAAACACAATTTAACATTTTGTTTTTATATTTTTATAGAATAGGAGTACTTTATATTCATCCCAATACTTAACAGGAAGCCATTGTAGCGGTGCTAACACTGGAGTACACCTTTAAGGGTGATTGATATTATTCTCGACCTGTTCTGTTATAGCTGGAAAACTAATTAAACTACAGAAGAGGTCTTAAGAAGTGACAGGGAATTTTCATTAATATGTTCATATCACTTATGAATGTACCGAAAATCTAGCTGAAAATTATAACCACACGCTCGTTAGCTGGTTGGTAAGCTAAGCATGATTACTAAAGTAGTCCGCCGCTGTTATGGTTTATAGTGGGACTTATTATTACATTAGTATTCATACAGTTTACAAAATAAAACAACCATGCATTTGCCAGGTAACCCATTTTTTGTTGTAATTTCGGGGGGAAATATTAAAAATCTATTTCAATCAACAGATTTGAATTTGACAGGCTCCATTGAGCATCAAGCCTCAAGTGCGTGCAAGTTTATTTCAATTATTATTTTCTTTATCGTTTATGTATTTATTATTATTATTGAGCTGTGCACCTGAGTGTGTGCTGGCGGTCTCCAGTGCCACCCGCCCTGAATGGTTACTGCAGATCTGGGTGAAGAGAGGCGTAGGGGGACGTTTATGTGCTGGCCTGCAAGGATGACATCACCCCCCCCCCCTTACCAGAGTGAGTGTCCTTAGTTTTCTGAGCTGGCTCTCTTGTGTCCTCACAGGCCCGCTGGTCACGCAAAGCAATTGGCATCATGGTCGTCGTGCTCGCCACCGATTCTGTATCCCTGTGTGTGTGGCCACACCTGTGGAGGAGGAATACAAGTGCACACAGTAGATTACTGCTCAGCATTATTAGTTTAAAACCCAAACTCTGAGTCTAAACCGGAGTGTTCACTTGAAGCCTTAAACTCAGTCTAACCCGACTCCTAAACATGAGTCTGAGTCTAACTAAACCTAAACATGAAAGATTCAAAACTGTCTGTCTGTGTGGCAAGCCAAAGAAAGGTGGAAAGAGGAGTCCCTGCAAGCAGGAATTGAGATGAGCAGAGACACAGAGAAACGTGCCGTACTGATGTAACATGTATGTAGGGCCGCTATGTGTGACTGCACTGTGATCAATATGCTACTCGTGTGATCAGTGCCAAGGGTACGAATAACACCCTGCAGAATGAGAACGAGATGAGAATTGAGATAAATAAGGGTATAATTGGCACCAAATTGGGAGGAAAACGTGAAAGAATTCCCCCCCAAAATTCCCAGTAGCCGACATGCAATGGGCTGCTCGCGGGTCTTGGATGGAGCTTGTTGTTCTGTGCAGTGTGGCGAGAAGGATGAAGCTCTGAAATGATATACACCAAGCATGTGGCCTACGCCTACGCTAGGTTACATATTACAATCGTTTTTATATTTAGACTGAGTTCGTCTTGTGATTACGAACGTGAATTTGAGCCGCGTTTTTATTTGAAGTTTTGTAAAAACTTGATTAGTCGACAATCGTCATCCACAGGCATCAGTGAATCAATTGGCTGAAACCCTGGCGATTCATGCCCTTGGGCATCGGCAGTGCGCTGCTCGATCTGAGCTGGTGACGGCACGGCACTCTACGGCCCTGGCCAAGCCACGGTCACTCCCGGCCCCGGTCACTCCCGGCCCCGGTTCCTGTACCCCGGCCGCATAATGACATCATTCTATTACTCGTTTGTTTTACAAAGCAACACTAAGGATGACCTTACTTCATCTGTCTGAACTTCCTCTCGCGTTTCTTTTCTTTCGGTCTCCTCCCGGCCCCCCTGTGTGTGATTAGTCACTCGGCTCGTTTTGCTCAACCAGCTGATTCACCCCCCCTCCCCAAGGCACTTTTTTTTTTTTTTTTTTTTTTTTTTTACTGTTTGGGATTGTCCTCTTGCTCTCTCTCTCTCTCTCTCTCTCTCTCTCTCTCTCTCTCTGTCTCTCTCTCTCTCTTGCGCTCTGTAACTCTTTCTCTGTCTAGCACTCTCTCGTTCTCACCCTTTCTCTCTCTCTCGCGTGCTCTCTCTCTGGCTCGCTGAGTGGCGCAGACGGCCTGAAGATGAGTCTGTTTGTATTTGTGCTGAATTATAAAGCTGTCACTCTGACCACGCCGACAGGCTGGCTCCCAGGGTTCAGCTGCATCACTGTTGTGTGTGCGTGCGTGTGTGTGTGTGTGTGTGTGTGTGTGTGTGTGTGTGTGTGGCATCGGCACTTAAAGGGGACCTCTGCTGAAAGATGGAAATTCTTACAGACCCAAATGTTTGCTGGGCGACATCCCGCTGCAATGCGCCTCCGCGTTTCGTAGTTTGAGGGGTTTCCATTTCCCTGACGTCACCTGCTGGTATCGCATTTATTTCCGGCCACTGCACTGGCTGCCCCAGTGCCACGAAATGTGATTTTTCCAGGACGGGGAGACCGATGTTTTTTATTTTTATTTTTATACTATATTATCAGTGGACAGATTAATTTACCATCAAATTGATTTTGGAGTGGAGTTTCCCTCCCGTTGTATTGATGCTCTCACACAGGACGTCCGCTGAAACCCGATACCGCCTCGGCGGGCCAGGCTGCTGCTTAGCAACACGCTCGGGGGGTTTTAATTTCCTCAAGTTTTTATCCGTTGATATTTTTTTGCCCATCCGATACGCCGGCTCTCTGAAAAATGTACACATATTAATTCCATGGAGATCGTATTGTGTTTGCAGTGAGGCTAGAACTATTTAAAGTGAATCCACGTTAAATCCTTAAAAACAAAAAACAGTGCTTTGTTGCATAAAAACAGCACAAACGCATGATGTAAAAATGTCTGAAGCTGAAGAGAGAACCCTTCTCTGGGAAAGGGAGGGGCGCAGGTTCCAGTTTCCACACTTTTTATTATTTAGTATAATTATTTTTTTGCCATTATTAGCCAATTATACCCTCTTTTTTCATGTCAGTTATCCCCTTCCTTCATATTGAGAGCTCGCTGCTTTAGTCCTGAAACCGGCAGTGACATGCGGCAGTGCATCGCCTCCTCCGAGCCGGAAACTGCTAAGCCATCACCGTAACTCCGTTATGCACACAGGGCCACTCCTATACGCAGCTCCCTCCCTCCCCCCCACGCAATCAATTGCCAATGGCCTCTCTCTGGTTGTTTATCTTCATCTCGTTTACGTAGTTCAGTTTCACTCATTTACTCACCTGGAAAATAAAGGATGCCGTTTGTAAAAACAAACACGTGAAATACATGAATTTCTTTTTTCTTTTTTATTGAGAGAATTGCAGGTAATATGGAGCCAATACATCTACAGTGGCACCTGATCATCATTTTGTGTTCATATGTTACTTCTCTACTGACTAGTGTTGTGTGTACCCAGTGTCTGTACTGACAGCGCTATGTGGTCAGTATTTCATGTAAAAAGTGTCTGTACTGACAGCGCTATATGGTTAGTATTTAATATAAAAAGTGTATGCACTGATGGCCCTGTGTTGTCAGATTTCTCTACCCGTAGTCGGTGCTGACGCCCCCTTGTGGCCGTGCTTTGTGTTTCCCAGCAGGCGAATGAAGCCCTGCATCACCAGCACCAGGTGGCCCAGAACAGCCTGCTGCCCCTGCTCAACTCCGCCTCCGAGCCTCAGGACCAGAAGCCCATCCTGCCCATCCCCCCGACCACAAGCCGCCGGTCAGCGTGGCCGAGCTCCTGAAGGACAACGTGGCCAGCGGGACAGGCGGAGGAGGGGGCGGCGGCCTGCCCCACGTGGTGGTGAAGAAGGAGCAGAAAACCAAGACGCCCTTCATCTGCGGCTACTGCAACAAGGCCTTCCGGGACAGCTACCACCTGCGGCGGCACGAGTCGTGCCACACCGGCGTCAAGATGGTGTCGCGGCCCAAGAAGGCGGCGCAGACCGCGCCCACCATGGTGCCGCATGATCTCCACCGTGCCGCGGGAGAACAGCAGCGGTGGCAACCCCTCCTACATCTCCACCATCGCTGGCATCCTCACCACGGCGACCACCTCCGTGTCCACCGGCTCCAGCATCATGTCGGCCACGCCCATGGCCAGCGTCCCGCAGCACGGGCAGCACCACCACCACCACCACCACCAGCAGCAGCAGCAACACGGCGGCGCCCCAAAGAAGCCCCCAAGCCGGTGAAGAAGAACCACGGCTGTGACATGTGCGGCAAGGCCTTCCGCGACGTCTACCACCTGAACCGCCACAAGCTGTCTCACTCGGACGAGAAGCCCTTCGAGTGCCCGATCTGCCAGCAGCGCTTCAAGAGGAAGGACCGCATGACCTACCACGTGCGCTCCCACGACGGGGGCATCAACAAGCCCTACATCTGTTCCGTCTGTGGGAAGGGCTTCTCCAGGTGCGTGAACGTGCGTGAGAGAGAGAGAGCGTGTGCGCGAGAGCGTGTGCGTGAGAGTGTGTGCGCGTGCGGGAGAGAGTGTGTGTGCGCGTGCGGTAGAGAGCGTGTGTGCGCGTGTGGGAGAAAAAGAGAATTTGTGCGAGAGAGTTTGTGCATGCGAGAGAGTGAGAGAGAGAGAGTGAGAGGTGTGTGAGAGTGCATGTCTGGTGCTTTGACTACTGGAGGGATAGTAATTCATAAAAACGAGGGCTCTCTCTGTTCATTTCTCCACGGAAAAGAAGCAGCAGTTCAGATTTGTGTTTGTGGGTGAGAAGTACGAGCCAGATGAACCGCAAAGCACCGTGGGACTGGGGGGGTGCAGGGGTACCCTCAGTTCGACAGGTTGCCATGGCGAGATCTATTAAGAGGAAGCTTATCAGAGGAAAACGGGAGGCCCAAAACAGCCAGTAGCAACAGCAACAGAAGCTGAAGCTGAAATGTGCAGCACAGGTCCGGCTTGTATGGAGCACCTATGCCTTTAGGTTTGGGTGTGTTTGCATGTATATCTGCAGGCGGTACACAATGTAATGGATTTGGGTTTGGGTCATGAGCACATAAGATCAGAATGAACAGAATCCCAGCCAATTTCCCCATGTTCCCATGTTCTTCAGTATCATATCAGTTCCCCATGTTCTTCAGTATCATATCTGTTCCCCATGTTCTTCAGTATCATATCAGTTCCCCATGTCCCCATGTTCTTCAGTATCATATCTGTTCCCATGTTCTTCAGTATCATATCAGTTCCCCATGTTCTTCAGTATCATATCAGTTCCCCATGTCCCCATGTTCTTCAGTATCATATCTGTTCCCATGTTCTTGTTCATATCAGTTCATGTATGTTCTTCAGTATCATCTGTTCCCATGTTCCAGTATCATATCAGTTCCCCATGTTCTTCAGTATCATATCAGTTCCCCATGTTCTTCAGTATCATATCAGTTCCCCATGTCCCCATGTTCTTCAGTATCATATCTGTTCCCATGTTCTTCAGTATCATATCAGTTCCCCATGTTCCCATGTTCTTCAGTATCATATCAGTTCCCCATGTTCTTCAGTATCATATCAGTTCCCCATGTTCGATAGTATGATATCACTTCCACATGTTCTATGACATGATGTGATATATGATATGATGTACAAGGGGTAGACAAAATAATGGAAACACCAAACAATATATGAGTATTCATTAACTAATAAGGATTTGGGCCACCCTTTGCCTTCAGAACAGCTTTAATCGTCCTTGGAATGCTGTTCTACAGGTTTAGAACGGTTTATAGTGAGATGTTGGGCCATTTTTCAAGAAGGAAAACCCCCAGTTCTGAGAGAAAAATCTGTGGAAATCTACTCTGCACTCTACGTTCCAGAACTTGCCATAAAAGGTTCAATGATGTTTAGATGTGGTGATTGGTAGGGCTGACCCCATTTAGTCAACTGGTCGATTGTTTGGTCGATCGAGATTGGTTTTGGTCAAGCAGTCGAGCGAGAGAAGAAAAACAAATCTCCACGCAGCATGAGACACCTAGATTCGCGCCACGGTTCGGTACGCTTGTCAGTAGAATAATCCATTCTGGATGTTGCGGGTATGGCAGTGACAGTCCTTCACTCTTAACATGGCTAGGCCTATATATGTTCTCTTTAAATTATAATAGGCAGTTAAGATAATAGTAATGTTGTGAATAATAAATAACAATAAACAAATAAAAGTAATATTTTATCATAAATATGTTTTGCTAATTGTATGTTGTTTTAGGCATGCGAATGTGCATTTTAATTGTAGCCTAAGATTTGCCTACAGTTAAGATTAGTGATATAGGCATACTTTAATTACTCATTTCGATACAACCTAAGAACATAATGTCAAAGAAAAAGAGTATGGCAGCATTTTGTTTTAGTCGCGGACGATCCAAAAAAAGTGGAATGTAAACTTTGCAAGCGCATTTTCCAAGGCAGGGTTTATCGTTAATAAAACGAGGAGCAGCCTTTTGCCAAAAAATGTGGACAAGCTAGTGTTCCTGGGCCATAACATGAAACGACTGGGGAAGTAGGCCATTGGATGGTCTCCGACTCGAGTAAGTTATTTTCGATAGGCTGTAGCCACTTTATGTTCAGCTTTAGGCTACAATTAAAGACATTAGGCTATGTGTGATCATTCGTTTGTTAGCCAATTTTTTTGCAAAAGAGATTTCAAATCCCAATGAGACCAACCTGGTTAATTAAATAAAACAGCCTGTGCATTAGAATGTGTTATGGTTGTGGTCAAAAAAAAGCATCAGCCTATTATGTGGCCATACCGCAACTTCACAAGCGCAACGGCAGAATCTGCAAGGGCAGCATGAAGAGGAGGCTCGGAATGGAGACGTTTTTCCTTTTTCTTTCAGGTAATCTTGAACTGCGGCTCCATAAAGTCATTAGCCTGTTGTTACTCATTTATGTCATTCACTTAAGAAAGTTATAAAACATGAGACAAGCGCAGTGTGCACATAGTTGTATTTATTAAAACAAATAGGGTGTGTCATATAGAAATAAATGTTTTTTCTTCAACCAATCGGAAAAAACTGACAACTGTTGGTCGACCAAGATTTGTATTAGTCGGGGACAGCCCCAGTGATTGGGGAGGTCATTAAAGGTGTCTGATTTCATCTTGGTGTTCATGAAACCACTCCTGAATCCATTTAGCAGTGTGTATGGGCGTTATTGTCTTGTAATTCAGGGACATCTTCAGGAAACGGTGTTCGGTTTCCGATTTGCAGCCCTACCATAAATCTCAGTGTTGTGAAGCTCGTGACGTACAGTGTTTGTAGAGACTGGGTCATGCAGGTGTCTATGCACCTGGAATTCAGGCACCAACTATTTGACCTCTTTCAACATCTTTTAGATCTCGTGTTGCTTTAGAAACTCCCATATTAAAGTGTTGATTTTAAAACATCTTTTATTGCAGAAACATATTGGTCATTATTATTGATTTGAAACGCGTCTGGACTCCTTTCTAATTGCGATTGGTGGGGGGGGGGGATATATATTATATTAATAAGTACATAACACTATTAGAATAATAAAAAGCTCTGTAGGTTGCTCTGCTGAGTAGTAATGTAATGGTGTGTGATATAGGGATGTATGCACATGCACCCAGGCCTGTAATGTAGGGTTATTTGTGTGTGCGTGGCAGGCAGCTCTGGGCATGACTGGGGTGTGTGTGTGTCTGGCACAGTGCTGCAGTGTAGAGGTGGGGCCCGGAGCTTGCGGCGGAGGCTGGGCTGGGAGGAGGAGGAGGAGACGTGTGTGGGCCTCACCGGGTCAGCGCGTGGCTGATGTGATCCAGCCAGACGGGCGTGCGTTCGAATGGGAACCTCCCTCCACGCAATGCTCCGTTGGCCTTTGAGCCGGTCCCCGGTGATGCTGTACTTGAGGAGTTTGTGTCTGTGTCTGTGTCTGTGTGTCTCAGTCTGTGTGTCTGTGTTTTCTGGGCTGTGGAACCCGGAAACAGGATGGTTTTTGGGATTGTTGGGAATGTCCCTGCCACTGTGATGTCACAATGCCCTGCTGGGGTGATAAGTTCAGATCAGAAAGTCTTCAGCCAATGAGACGTAGAACGTTTAGAACGTTGTCAGAAGAAAATTTGTTGAGCGTGACCTACCGAGTATTGGAGCGGTTGCTGCGGTTTCCAAGATTCAACGTGTCAGATCTTGAGCCCAGAGTTAAAAGACGAGATGGACCCATTCAGTCACCTCGTAACTCGTTCTTATGGATTACAGTCATTTGAATTTGTTGCGGTTGTGATGCGGGACTGCGTAGTCCTTATTCGGTAACATTTAAACTTTTGGGGGAAAACTCGTCTCGGATTGTCTCGCATGTTTTGATCTGAGTTGGGCTTTACAGGTGATGAGCTCACACTGTGGCCGTTTCCCCCCCCTGTTCCCTAGGCCTGATCATCTCAGCTGTCACGTGAAACACGTTCATTCCACAGAGAGGCCCTTCAAGTGCCAAGTAACGGTAAGAGTTCCTCAATGGTGTGAAAGCGCCTTTCTCTGCCGGGTTTCACTGCAGGGTTTTTACAAGTGTTATATTTATTTATTTGATTCTTTATTGACTTTTTGGTGAATTGATTTATTTCACTGCAGGTTCTTCTTAGGTTCTCATGCCTGCTCTCATGAATTAGTTGTGTCGAGTAGCAAGCAGCTTGCTTCTGTTCCTGTTTAGATTTTGAGCGATCTTGATGAACTCATGAGAAATCCCACACCACACATACTGTATTTCCCCCTTCAGCATGCACAGGAGAAGGGTTGGTGTGGCAGGGCATAAGTGTGATGTCATTGGAGAGTCGGTGAATGTGCTGGCTGTGTGATGTCACTGAAGCGTCACTGAGCGTGCTCGCTGTGTGTGTGTGTGTGTGTCTATCTGTGTGTCTGTGTTTTCTGGGCTGTGGAACCCGGAAACAGGATGGTTTTTGGGATTGTTGGGAGTGTCCCTGCCACTGTGATGTCACAATGCCCTGCTGGGGTGATAAGTTCAGATCAGAAAGTCTTCAGCCAATGAGACGTAGAACGTTTAGAACGTTGTCAGAAGACAATTTGTTGAGCGTGACCTACCGAGTATTGGAGCGGCTGCTGCAGTTTCCAAGATTCAACGTGTCAGATCTTGAGCCCAGAGTTAAAAGACGAGATGGACCCATTCAGTCACCTCATAACTCGTTCTTATGGATTACAGTCATTTGAATTTGTTGCGGTTGTGATGCGGGACTGCGTAGTCCTTATTCGGTAACATTTTCACTTTTGGGGGAAAACTCGTCTCG
>JAINUG010000056.1:5640207-5645069 GCA_029706075.1 Aldrovandia affinis
ATGTTTAGCGACATTAACTTTATCCCAGATTATTTTTTTAATGTTACTTTGTAAATATTTAACACCATTTAGAACTACTTTGTTTTTCCTGTCAGAAAATACAAACATAGACACCTTCCCAGACCAGAGATTCACAATCTCGCTGATTTTCGCCGTCCATTTGGGGGGGGGGTAGTTTATTGCTCAATTCTCATTTGGTACATTCAAAACTCAAACCCTAAACCTGCTACCTGAGGGATCTTGGGCAGTTGTCCCCTCTGTGACACAGGCATAGGGAGGAAAGGTCAAAGGTCACACACTCTCCCTGTACTGTTCCACTGAACCGACCTCTTCCTCCTCCTGTACACAGGAAGGCAGCACAAGCAGCCCGGTGCCACAGAAGCCAGATCATGTAGGCTCCAGGCTCATCATGTACCTACTGTTTGAAAACCGTGCGTGCCAAAAACGGTTTGGCATCGTATGCCAGTGCGCACTAACTTGGGCTTTCAAACTGGGTTGGCTGTGGCACCCAAATAAAAAATTGGGCTCAGCAGGTAAAATTGGCTCAAATGCCTGTGTAATGTGGTACACCTGCCCCCCCACCCTATCCCACCCCCCGATTAGTTGCATGAGTACCAACAAGGTGCCGATTTGAATTTGTGTTGAGCTGTAAAACAATTAGACGCAGGAGATAGATGACAATACTTTTGTAGAAGGAAAACACTAATAGAGAAACTTCACGTGGTGAAGTAGAAGCCGCTAGATATGGCAGAACTGTTTTGGTGAAGTGACGTGGCACAGACATGGCGGGACATGGTTCTCCCACGCTGGGATGTGAGGTGCACTGGCCTCAAGCTTGCAGCAGGGGGCGCTCCCCCCGCTCAGACACTCAGGCGCGAGACCGTTCCACCAAACGGAAAACAGTTGTGCGTTCGAAACATGATCCCACGTCGTCATGGCGAACATAAATTGGCACTGTTCAGTTTTGTATGAGGCATACAGTGTACTCCCACAATGAAAGGAGACACTTATCTGTCGAGACGAGATCAAAGTTTAACAAGCTGTGTTTTAAAGGAGAGCAAGCGTGGAAGGTACTGCACGTTCCTCTCGCACACCATCCAGTTTGCTTTACAGAAAACCTTTTACATAATTGTCACAAAATTAAATGGTTTTTCACATTTTTATTAAAGCTAATCCATCAGCAGAACGGCTACATTCGAATCTGATCTTCCACATTTTAACTTCATGGATGAATTGGCAGACCTCTGCTCTCTGTTAAGGCAGATGAATGTATATCTTTGTACAAAACTATTTAGTTCTGAGGACGTGGTAGTTAATGATAGACACATGTGCAAGAGAGGGAGAAAAAAAAAAACAAGTAAGATAACCTTTTATAAGAAATCTTTTGTATTAGAACATTAACAACGGTAATTTTGTATATATGAAGACTAGGCTTTCTGATTAGCAGAAAGGTAAAACATTCCTACATTTTTTTTAATGTATGTCTGTCGAAAAATAATTATGTAAACATATGCGCAATGTTTCCTGTGCCTTTTATTTGGGTTGTCTAAATAAAAGAAAATTATAAAAAAAACATGACTGTCATCCTTGTTAATACCAAACAGCTGCCTCTGCCTCCCCACAACACCACCATTAGGACCCCAGTCCCCCAGGTGCCCATCTTCTGCCTGACCAAAAATGTCCCATCCCACCCCACTCCTCCGGTTTTTAATCACAGTTAGAAATTGAGAAATGTGTGAAGACTGCGCACGTGATGCGCACAGTCCGTGGCATCCTTGGTCACACTAACCGTGCGCTTTCTGCAGTGGGAGGTTAGGGCCAGGAAGATCAGGTCCTGCAGCAGTGACTGCTGAGGGGCGGGTCTTCCCCTGGCTCCTCCCCATCCACAGCCACCCCCCCCCTGGGCCCCCTACAGCTGCTGTCTTGGCTCACCCGCACCCCCCCACACACACACACAAATACAGGCGCGTTGGAGAGCAGGCCATGCTAATTGCGCTCTCCCAGAAATGCACCCTAAAGTCAGCCCCTGTTACCACACACACCCCCAGTCAGACCTTGACTGCAAACCGGATCGAGTCCCCAAAGCATTTGAAAACCCCCGAGAAATGGCATGCATTACTGCTCAATTGAGCACCCCCCAATTAATCAATTAAAAGTAGCAGAGCATTATTGCACATTACACTATCCGTTACATTAACGACCCATTAATAAATGTATGTGTATGACCGATTGCGTTCTGTGCCATTTGTGCTTGTTATTGTGCCAACCTAATCCCATCACACCACAGCATGTACAGGCAGTCCCCGGGTTACGAACGTCCGGTTTACGGACAACTTGTACTTACGAACGGACTGCCATAAGGCCTATTATATTTAAAAATTTAGTTAAATACAATGGTTCGTAATGACAAACGCACGCACTACTTTGTGTGCACTACTATGCACAATCACCATGGAAAGTAAAGTTGAAATAATAAAGAGATAGGAGAGTGGTGAAACGCCATCAGCCGTTGTGAAAGCATTAGGCTACAGCCGGTCAACAATTGGAACAATTTTTAAAGACAAAGGGAGAATAATGGAACATGTGAAAGGCCATGCAACGATTATTACCAAGCAACACAGTGGTTTAATTATTGAGATGGACAGGCTATTGATCATTTGGATAGAAGACCAAAATCAGCATAATATGCCTATTAGTCTTTCTTTAGTGCAAGAAAAGGCTCAAAGTCTTTTCAATGACTTAAAAGCTGCTCGTGCAGCAAGTGAAGGCGATTGTGACAAAGAATTTGTTGCGAGTAGGGGTTGGTTCAATCGCTTTAAATTGAGAGCAAATTTACATAATATTAAAGGTGAGCAGCGAGTGCAGATGTAAGTGCTGCTAAAGTCCATCTCCAAGTCCATCTTCTGCATCATCCAGTTATTAATGTTATCATAATGTTACATCACAAATGAGTGTTAACCTTTAATCATGATCCTTTTTCTTTTTTTCTATCTAAATTGTTTTAAGAACTTTCTTTCATGTTTTTTTACAGTACTGTATGTACATAGTTACTTTTATTATTACTGTATTATTATTAATATTATTATTATTATGTACTGAATGTTATGTTTAAGATGTTTTATTGTATTTTCTTAAGTTTTTCTTAAGTGTTTTATATGCACAGAAAGGTAAAATAAATACTATACTAAGACAAACATTTGACTAAGTGACGATTAATAAGAACTGTATGTACCTGTTCCGACTTACATACAAATTCGACTTAAAGACTTAAGACTGGATCTCGTTCGTAACCCGGGGACTGCCTGTAAAACGATATTGATTTTTGCCTTCGTTTCCTGATGCTGAGCTTTCAACTCTTCACGGACCAGCTGCTGCGCACACAACCCCAGAGACCTGTAGCCATGGAGGTCAAAGGTCATTGACTTGCTGACTCTTCTCAGATGTGCCCCGTACAATGTCCTGCAGGAACAACATGAGGAGGGAACCACTTTTAATGACTGAGCAATTATTTTTTGCAAACGATGTATATTATACTTGCAAACAATATATTTGCTAAGGAAAATATGTTCTGAGCAGGAGATGTGGTTTGACTGTAAAGTGATCAAATGTAGCTGTAACAGTGTAATTATAATCTACTATTATAAATTGCAATTATTACTATCAGATTGAGGCAATCAATATCTTATAAACCTCCTTGATGCAACCTTGCTCTCACAATGCCCTTGGGTGAAAAGAGAATCAATGACAAATGCCATGTGCAACTACGGGACCAGCCACTACCCTGGGACCGGCAGTACGTGGCTGTGTGAACCGCATCCTTCGAGAGGGACTCCATCGACCTTGATTCCGATACCCACTGGGAAGCCTTCTGTACATGCAGAGAACCCATGACGGCTTCCCTCCCCCCTCCCTGGGGTGGACAGCCAATTGCCGCCCCCTGACTCCCGGCCAGAGCCAGGCTGGCGCAGCTGGGGAATCGAACACCGGCCACAGTGGGCAACTTGCACTCCAGACGAGTGCCTTTATCGTTACGCCACCCGGGGCCCCAATCGGAAGTTATGGAGTTGGCCACAATAAAACTTCCGGTTTTCGCTATTTTTGTGTGAAAATAAACGTTTCCTGCTGTTGTGTTTAGAGATTAGAACTCTGATTCCAGCTGACACCGCCCTTAACGGAATTAAGAAAAAAAGTGGGCTGACATGGATTACTCTGAATATCTAGTTTCCAAATTAATTGAGTTTTAGATCACTGTTTCGCGTTACCAATTGTTGCTAAATAAGGCATTTCAGGTGAACCTGCGGTAGTTAAACAGCACTAAAATGGTAGGGTGAAACAGTGATCTAAAATTCAACTGACCTGCAAACTAGACATTCTCAAGACTCCGTTTCACCCCATTTGTATTGAGTTACGATCATTTGCTTTTGCAGAAGAGCAAGATTTGTATTTCCTGATATGTAAATTAGGTTTATTTAAGGTGCATTTTTGCTAGCTTCATACTGCTGCTTAGCACTAACGACAAAGATTTTAAAGGTGTATGCAAACAATGTGAGCTAGCACAACACAATAAATGTAAAAGAACACGTTTTGTCCCATTAAGAACGACACTCATGAATGAAATTACACGTAGCCTAATTAACGCAAAGTAACGTAAAGAAAACAACAAACATGCCCTTCAAAATGCTGAGTTTTCTGTGTTTTTAGTATCGGGATAGAAACAAGACAGGCGCAGGTAAGGGTGTATCAAAGTGTATTACTCTAGGTAGGTAGCTTAGTTGCTAAACTATACGGCAGTGTGGTAGGATGGTTAGGGAACTGGGCTTGTAACTCAGAGGTTGCAGGTTAAATTCCCAGGTGAGCACTGC
>JAINUG010000560.1:0-157997 GCA_029706075.1 Aldrovandia affinis
TCAGCAAATTGAGGCTATGTTTTTTCAATTCACTTGTACAGTCTTAGAAAAAACTTTGCCATTCGCCTATTGTAGCCTGTTAGTATAGAACCTCCCAACGCACTTTACTGTCTCAGTAAACACTTTGTAATTTGCCTATTCAAGGCTTGGAGGCAAATTTATCAGTTCACTGCTAGTTTCAGAAAAAACTTTGCCATTGGCCTTTTAACCACATTCAGGCTATGTTTTTTCAATTCACTTGTACAGTCTTATAAAAAACTTTGCCTTTGGCCTATTGAAGCCTGTTAGTATAGAATATCCCTATGCACTTTACTGTCTTAATATACACTTTCTAATTTGCCTATTCAAGGCTTAGAGGCAAATGTATAATTTCACTGCTAGTTTCAGAAAAAACTTGGCCATTGGCATTTTCACCACATTCAGGCTATGTTTTTTCAATTCACTTGTACAGTCTTACAAAAACCTTTGCCATTGGCCTTTTCACCAAATTGAGGCTATGTTTTTTCAATTCACTTGTATAGTCTTAGAAAAAACTTTGCCATTGAACTATTGAAGCCTGTTAGAATAGAACCTCCCAACGCACTGTACTCTCTCAGTAAACACTTTGTAATTTGCCTATTCAAGACTTGGAGGTAAATTTATCATTTCACTTCTAGTTTAAGAAAAAACTTTGCCATTGGCCTTTTCCTTTAGATTCGTTTGTGGTGGATTCGCCTGTCTGCTGCTATCCTAGCTAGCTAGCTGGCAAGCAAGCTTTTATAATAAACCGAACATATTTTTTATTTCATAATCTCAGAAAATATTCGCTAATTTAGCCACGATGCTAACGCTAGCCGCGATGCTAACGCTAGCCACGGCTCACAGGGGTTGGCTCACGAAGTAGGCTATAAATTAGGCTTAACCTAGCTATCGTACATCCTGTGAGCCAGACGGACACAATTATTGACCAACAGATTGATTAACATTCTTAATAATTTACACCCATGCCAGTCTGCTACTTTGGGATAAAGCATGGTACATCTAGGCTACAGTTGTAATGAGTCTGTAAAAAGTGCAGTTCTCTAGCGCCAGTGTGAGTTTGGCGTAATGTTAGGCATAAAATATGACTGTGTGTGGGAACTGAAAAACACTGTTTCAGCTAGGTTTATTTGTCCCTCATAGCCATCATCACACTGAATTCATCATCAGCATAGCCTTTCTCAGGACTGCATTCTCTCTGAATCTGGACTTGACTGAATAGAATATGCAGTCCTTTTTAACAAGAGAGATTTGACCATCCAGTGGTCACTCCGCCTGTTAAATAGCTCAAAACAAAACTCAATAAGTGTCGCAGATAAAGTTCAAAGGTACTAACCTCAGCAGTACAGGTGCTGGTCAATAAATTAGAATATCATCAAAAGTTGATTTATTTCAGTAATTCCATTCAAAAAGTGAAACTTGTATATTATATTCATTCATTACACACAGACTGGTATATTTCAAATGTTTATTTATTTTAATTTTGATGATTATAACTGACAACTAATGAAAATCCCAAATTCAGTATCTCAGAAAATTAGAATATTGACTGAATAGAATATGCAGTCCTTTTTAACAAGAGAGATTTGACCATCCAGTGGTCACTCCGCCTGTTAAATAAGTATTGAGTGCTGTACATGCTCATATTTGTCATGTTCATACTTTTCAGTTGGCCAACATTTCAAAAATCCTTTTTTTGTATTGGTCTTAAGTAATATTCTAATTTTCAGAGATACTGAATTTGGGATTTTCATTAGTTGTCAGTTATAATCATCAAAATTAAAAGAAATAAACATTTGAAATATATCAGTCTGTGTGTAATGAATGAATATAATATATAAGTTTTACTTTTTGAATGGAATTACTGAAATAAATCTTTTTGATGATATTCTAATTTATTGACCAGCACCTGTATAGTGTAACAGTTAGATTTTTCAGAAGTTGCATCTGTTCTGACTTTATTTATTCCTGTCCTAGATTGCACATGTGAAGGAACCACCCAAGAAAGACAAGCCGAAGCCTACATCCGCAGGTGATTTCTTTGGCAGCTCGTACAAACTGAACTCTCCCGAGCAACAAAGCAAAGAGGTGGCAGTCGCTGCCTGGATCGGCCGCACAGCACTCCCTGCACGTACAGTGGAAGATGAGGATTTCATCATGATGATGGGAAAAATTGATAAAAGGTTCACAGTGCCAAAGAAGACTAAAGTCTCCAACCTGGTGAATGAAGCGTACGTGGAACAACAAGAGAAATTCAGGCACAGGCTGTCCGTGGCACGCAAAGTAACCTTAGGTTTAGACATATGGACCAAAAAGGGTCTCACTGCATCCTTCATTGCAATCAGTGCTTGTTATTTCAACCCAGAAGATAATAAGGCTGAACATATACTCCTGAACCTGAAGGAAATGGTTCACCCCCACACTGCTCAGGCTATAAGTGCGCTTGTGGAGGAGTCCATAGAAGCCTGGGGGATCCCAAAAGAGAAAATCCTCACGACAATCACTGACAACGGCAGCAACATGGTAGCTGCGTTCCCATTCCATACTGCAGAAGAGGCCACAACTTCTGAGGACTCAGAGTTGGACTCTGACTCGGAGCACAGTGAGGATGGTGACGAGAACAACAACAATGTGCTGCAGGAAGGAGAGGATGACAGGTCAGTCTGTGCTTGAAATAATTCTATATTCATTCATGATAAATAGGTAACTGGTTATAATTGAATTTCATATACATAAATAAGTTCATACGTTAAAAGGTTAAACGTGAATTGAATAAATAAGTTAAAAAGAATAAATGGATTAAACTATGCATTTGTCATTTTTCTTATCTCCATGTAGGTACGACTATGGAACCATGGAGAGGACCCCATGTGTCGTGCACACCCTCCAGCTTGTAGTAAACATGCTGCTGAACAAGGAACCCTCAATCCGAAGACTGCTGGACAAAACAAGGCACCTGGTCAACCAGTTCCGCAAATCATCTGTCGCCACAGAGCGCTTGCTGCAGAGGTCTGCTCTCGTCCTCATCAAAGACTGTCCCACCAGATGGTCCAGTTGTTACTCCATGATGGCGCGTTGTCTTCAACTCAAGGACCACGTCACAGCAGTAGCGGAATCCATGGGCTGGGACAGCCTGCAGCCCAGTGAGTGGCAGAAGATTGGCATGCTGCGAGACCTTCTACTGCCATTTGCTGAGCACACAAAGCTGCTGCAAAGTGACACCCAATCCCTTTCCCTCGTTGTGCCTGCTCTTTTGGATCTCAGAAATCATCTGTCTGAATTCTCTCTAGCTTATGCTAGAACCTACAGAGATGCAGCTTCACTGGCTCAGAAGATGCTTTCCAACATGGAGAGACGCTTCAGCGTTTTCCTTGATGTCACAGCCGCCAAGTTCTCTCCTCTTGCTGCAGCAGCATGTTTTGTTGACCCCAGTGTATCAGCTGAAACCCTTATTGAGAATGATGACGAGGGAATGCAGGATCTTCTACGAAAGGCAGAAGACTACATCGCCCACTGCGTGCCACGAAGAGTGGAAGTGCGAGTGGAGCAGGTGACCGATGATGAGGAACCGGAAAACGTGGATAGAGAGGCTCCAGCAGAGACGACCCCGGCAAAGCGGCCTAGGTTCAAGTTCTTCAGTGCCAGTCGTCCAGCAAGGCCAAAGACGCCCATGACCACTAACATTAGGCAGGAGATTCTGAAATACAAAGGTGGGCTGTCCAACCAGGCTGCTAGTGCGACCAACACAGAGGTTGAGGAATCTGGTATTGAGTTTTGGATTTCTCAGAGTCCTATGGTGTTTCCACATCTGAAACCTCTGGCCTTAGATCTCCTGGCGATGCCAGCCTCCCAAGCCTTTACCGAGCGTGTCTTCAGTGTAACTGGTTACCTCTCAAGTGGCCGCCGCAACAGAGCAAGAGCCATATTGGAAAGAAGTGCTTTTCTCAAGATAAACAAGTCTAAATAGTCATGTGAATGTGGTAATGGTTACCAGCGACTGACTGGTCAGGCTGACATTTTCTTTTTCTTTTCCAGATATCAGAGACAGTGTTTGAGATGTAAAAAAAAATCTCTGACAGAAGTCATACTACAACCCATATGTGATTAATATGTGGCCCTTTTTTTCATGATAATTGGACATTGAGTTAAGGAGAATTTTCAGAAACTGTACAATACTATATACAGTGAAACGTTTTGATGCACTGTGGGCTTAATTATTTGATATTTTCCCAAATCTGACTAGTAGGAGCCCTTGTTGAGGATGTTCTGAAGTTAGTGCTAGTGTGAATTGAACAAGAGATTTTGGAGGAGTAAGGTTCAGATTGGTTTATCCATTGATTTCAAAATCTGTTCATTAACAGTTTTCAGTTCAGTTTCACAGACACACTTTTTTTGTTGTTGTTGTTGTTTGTTATTGTAGCATTCATTATTATTATTATTATTATTTATTATTATTATTATTGTTATTATTTAGGACTAGACCAACTCTTAACCCCTATCCAGACCTAGACCACCTCTAACTCTAACCCCTAACCAGACCTAGACCTCTTACCCTAACCTTAGTTTATTCTAAGTCCATGTGGCACTTTAACACCGACCTCAGAATGTGATTTTATATTTATTTTATATACCGTATATATATATCAAGCAGATTGCAATTAGTGTGTACTGTGTATTTACACCATTCAAATGTCTATTGTTGTTGTTGGTTAAAAAAATAAATATGCACTTTAAATGCAAATATGTTCCATGTTTGACTATTTCTGAATCTATTGACCATTTCAAGGAATGTTTGGTTACTGGGCTCCTACTGGCTCCTACTGAACTTAATTGTGAATCAGCTGGTAGTTTTCTAGCTAGTAGCTAACAGGTGTTGCCTAGTAACCAAACATTCCTTGAAATGATCAATGCCATCAAACCAGACTCTCTCCAGTCTCAAATGCATTCTTAAACATTCAACCTGTATTTCATCAGATAAAGATAAGAAATCTTGTGGGAATTTTGAAATGGGTTTGACTAAAAAAGACAAAATATTTTGGTTTTGGCTAGACTATACTGAAAGAATAAATAGAATTGCGTTACTAAAAAGAGACTAAAATACCTTTTCATTAACGAAAACTAGACTAAAATGTCTTCTGTTTTCCGCGACTAAATTGAGACTAAACAAAAAGACTAAATCGAGACTAAACAAAAAAGACTAAGACTAAAATGCTCAGACCTGTAGTTGACTAAAACTCGACTAAACAAAAAAATAGATAAAGGTGACTAAATATGATAAAAACGAAAAAGAGCTTTTGACACATGACTAAGACTAAAACTAAAATTAAAAATAGCTGACAAAATTAACACTGGTCTTAGTAATGGCCTTTTCACCAAACTGAGGCTATGTTTTTTCAATTCACTTGTACAGTCTTAGAAAGAACTTGGCCATTGGCCTTTTCACCAAATTGAGGCTATGTTTTTTAAATTCACTTGTACAGTCTTAGAAAAAACTTGGCCATTGGCCTTTTCACCAAATTGAGGCTATGTTTTTTCAATTCACTTGTACAGTCTTAGAAAAAACTTGGCCATTGGCCTTTTCACCAAATTGAGGCTGTTTTTTCAATTCACTTGTACAGTCTTAGAATTTTTTTTGCCATTAGCCTATTGCAGCCTGTTAGTATAGAACCTCCCTACGCACTTAACTGTCTTAGTAAAAACTCTGTTGCCTTTAGGCTTGCTTTTGGGGGGGTCTAGGCCTGGGTTCCCCCTCTGTTAAGCGTTTTCTGACAATTCTATCGTGAAAAGCGCTATACAAATCAACTTGATTTGATTTAACTTTGGCCAAAATAATTTGTACATTATACAATCATAGGTATGGACACTGGTATGATCTGCTATTTCATTATGAAAAATTCGCAACACGGCCTGTCTAAACTCACAATTTGGACTATTTCATCACCAGTAAAGGAATCTTTTCTGAACGCTCACTTACAGTACAGCACTGCTTGTAGGAAATAAAGTGATGGTAAATTAGATTGTTCTGAACAATAGGCTTCAAGAGAAGAACGGAGGCAGTGCAGAACTGAATCATTTTTACTCTCCTTTCTCTCAAAGACAAAGTTTGTAAAACTGAAATGATACAAAAAATGGTACCACCAATGACATAATGCTGTAAGACATCGCATGTCCACAGAATAAAATAACAACATGAAAGACAAGCTACATGCAGTAATGTATGGATTATATCACTTTTAAATGATATGTAAATAACTGTATATAAAATATAAATAGCTTGTACATATTTGTAAGTAGCTTGGAACTGAATTACATAACGTAGCACAGCTCAGGACTATTAATAGAAACAGTGCCAGAGTTCGTTTCTAGAGCTAGCATGAAGCTACTCTGAACAATCAACAACAGCAGTGAAGCTAGCATGTTATCCTAGCAATACACAGGGAAAAAACGTAAGGTAGCATTAGCTTAGCATAAAACGAAGTTTTGCATAGGAAAAACTCAAGTTTACCAAATTAAAACATAAAATACATTTGGGTACTATTCTAAACAAGGTGATACTTTACAAGTCACTGTTGGACAAAGAAGTGAAGAAAATAACTGCGTAGCCGGAATCTGACCGCATGCATACAAACTCACTTGTATTGTAACTAGAAATGAAACTGACCAGAAGCAATTACTTTAGCGTCCACTAGAGGGGGCAAAACCACCAATAAAAGATGCAGTTCTTATAGAACGTAACATAGATAGTTTTCCCTTAAGAACATCTTGGTCAAACAGACCTTTTAAGCATAATATCAGCCAATTTTTCTTTAATCAATGTCTCTCGTGACACATCCACAAGAGAACAAAATGTAAGAGGATCAATTTCGTTTTACTCATCAGGAGTAGTTTTACAATCATCAACCACATTTTCCACCTTAACGAGGTCGGCTTCAATATCAATAATAGTGTTAATGTCATGAACTTTAACAACGTCCACATTATGCTCAGTAACGTCATACTCAGTCTCAGAGATTGAAGTGGTGTCAGGCGTAGACTTCACAACAGGATTTTTTGAAGGTTCCAACTTAGCAAAGAAGGTATTGCTGAGATCACACTGTCAGAAACATTGCTTCTAAATTTGGCTTCATTCTTACTTCGGTCTTCACGAGTCATTGCTCGGGTAAGCACACAAGAAGTAGATGTATACCTTGGGGAACTGTAAACCAACTTCACCTGGTACCTTAGTCACCAGTGGATTATCAACCACCACCAGAGGAGGTGTGCAATCATAGATCTGTTCACCAGCCAAATCATTTCATAGAATATGAGAAACTAAGATTCCATTGGGAACTCAGGATTCATGCCTAAGTCCACATCACCAGACAACAACTCTGAGGAAAGAAGAACATTGTGTAATAGGACAGGTAGATGACGTCTAACACTCTGGATTACATTATATTACATTACAGGCATTTGGCAGACGCTCTTATCCAGAGCGACGTACAACAAAGTGTTAACCGTAGTCAGGAATAGTTTAGCTGGAATCCACCCTAGCGGGAAGTACAGTTCCAGGTGCTAGGAGCAACCACATAGTTAAACTAGGACCCTGTAGGTAAATCTGTAGCCACAATTCAAAGGTAGCAATAAAACAATCAGTGCGGAAAATAATGCCTAAGCTTAATACAATACATAAACAAGTAGACATGTGTAATACTAAGCAGCTACGTCCCTAAGTTAACAAAAACTGGACTACAGGGAGAGGTGCACCCTGAAGAGGTGAGTCTTCAGACGTTGCTTGAAGGTGGCCAGGGTCTCAGCTGTTCTGACTTCTACATGAAGGTCATTCCACCATCATGGAGCCAGAACCGACAGGAGACGTGACCGGGAAGTGCAGGTGCGGAGGGGGGGAGGTGCTAGGCATCCTGAGGTAGCAGAATGGAGTGGTCTGGCAGGTGTGTAGGGTTTGAAGATCTTGAGGAGGTATGTTGGGGCTGATCCCTTGACTGCCTGGTATGCTAGGACCAAGGTTTTGAATTTGATGCGAGCTATAACAGGCAGCCAGTGGAGGGTAGTGAGCAGGGGGGTGACATGGGAGTGTCTAGGAAGGTTGTAGACCAGACGGGCCGCAGCATTCTGGATGAGTTGCAGGGGTCTGATGGCAGATGCGGGAAGGCCAGCCCGGAGCGAGTTGCAGTAGTCCAAGCGGGACAGTACCATTGCTTGGACCAGGAGCTGGGTAGAGTACGTGGTAAGGAAGGGACGGATTCTCCTGATGTTATACAGGAAGAATCTGCATGCCTGGCTTACTGCTGCAATGTTCATTGATAGGGACAGCCTGTTGTCCATCACCACAACGAGATTCTTCGTGCAGGGTGATGATGTCACCAAGGTGTCACCTAGAGAAATGGAGAAATCAAGGTGGGGAGAGTTTAGGGCAAGAATGAAGATTAGTTCTGTTTTACCTCGGTTGAGCTTTAGGTGGTGACTGTCCATCCAGCTCTGAATGTCCCTCAGGCAAGCAGAGATGTGGGTAGAGACCTGAGTGTCTGATGGGGAGAAGGAGAGAAAGAGTTGTGTCATCAGCATAACAATGGTAGGATAAGCCGTGGGCAGAGATTACAGAGCCAAGGGAGCGGGTATACAGGGAGAAGAGAAGGTGACCGAGGACTGAGCCCTGTGGAACCCCGGTGGGGAGGGAGCGAGGCGGTGATACTTTACCAGCCCAGGCGACCTGGAAGGAGTGACCGGAGAGGTAGGAATCGATCCAGGTGAGGGCTGTACCGCAGATCCCTGTTGCTGCCAGGGAGGACAGGAGGGTGGAGTGCTCCACAGTGTCAAAGGCAGCTGAAAGATCAAGCAGGATCAGGATGGAGGAGAGGGAGGCTGCTCGTGCGGTGTGAAGTGCCTCATTGACTAAGAGGAGAGCGGTTTCTATCAAGTGGCCAGGTCTGAAGCCGGACTGGTGGGGGTCCAGCAGGTTATTTTCTGTGAGGAAAGCAGAGAGTTGGTTAGATACAGCTCTTTCGAGGGTTTTAGACAGGAAGGGGAGGAGAGATACTGGGTGATAATTCTGGATGACTGAAGGGTCTAGAGTGGGGTTTTTCAGCAGAGGGGTGATATGGGCCCTTTTGAAGGGTGAGGGGAAACAACCAGAAGACAGGGAGGAGTTCACAAGGGAGGTGACAAATGGGAGGATGTCAGGTCAGCCTGGAGGAGGGATGAAGGGATAGGGTCGAGGGCACAAGTGGTAGGGCAGTGGGAGAGGAGGAGGTGGGAAATATCAGAGTCTGTGAGGGGAGAGAAAGAGGGGAAGCAGGAGGAGGGCACAGAGGGAGGGGAGGGAGTGGAGGGCACAGCGGGAGGGGAGGGCACAGAGGGAGGGGAGGGAGTGGAGGGCACAGAGGGAGGGGAGGGAGTGGAGGGCACAGAGGGAGGGGGAGGGCACAGAGGGATCGGAGGGCACAGAGGGAGTGGAGGGCACAGAGGAAGTGGAGGGCACAGAGAGAGGGGAGGGAGTGGCAGGCACAGAGGGAGGGGAGGGCACAAAGGAGCTGCGGATGTCTGCAATTTTCTCCTTGAAGAAAACAGCAAAGTCATCTGCAGTGAAGGGGGACTGAGGTGGGGGAGGAGGTGTGCTGAGGAGAGAGGAGAAAATAGAGAACATTTGATGAGGTTTAGAGATTTGAATTTTAGTTTGATAGAAGTTTGCCTTAGCGGCAGAAAACACAGACAGGAGAGACTGATAGGATGAAAGGTCGGATGGGTCCCTGGATTTCCCCCACTTCCTCTCAGCAGCACGGAGGCTGACCCGGGAGGTGCGCAGGGTGTCAGACATCCAGGGACTAGGAGAGGATGAGCGTGCAGGTCTGGGGAGAAGAGAACAGAGAGAGTCAAGTGCTGAGGACAGAGATGAGATTAGGGTGGAGGAAGCAGTGTCAGTGGGGATTCTAGAGAATGCTTTAAGGGGGGGGGAGGGAGCAGTGACAATGGGAGGGAGGGAAGAGGGTGAGAGGGAGAGATGGTTACGATGGATAGTGATAGTCGGTGTTGGAGGAGGGGAGGGAGGATTGGGGGCAAGGGAGAGGGAGAAGGAAATGAAATGGTGATCAGATGTATGCAAGGGGGTAACCGTGAGATTGGAGCAGGGGCAGTTCCTCAGGAAGATCACGTCTAGGAGGTTGCCTGCCTTGTGGGTTTGGGGAGAGTGTTGCAGGGAGAGGTCGAAGGAGTGGACTAGTGGTAGGAAGGCAGCAGACTGGTGGGCCTCCAGGTGGATGTTGAAGTCTCCCAGGAGGATCAACGGGGTGCCGTCCTCAGGGAAGGAGCTGAGCAGGGTGTCTAGCTCGTCAAGGAAGCATCCCAGGGGCCCTGGAGGATGATAAACAACAACAATAAAGAGGTTAGTAGGATAGGTGATGGAGACAGGGTGGTATTCAAAAGAGGATATAGACAGGTTGGAGAGGGGAAGAACTGAGAACTTCCATGTGGGAGAGATAAGCAAACCTGTACCACCACCACGGCCGGATGGCCGGGGGGTGTGGGAGAAGGAGTAGGCGGACGAAAGGGCAGCAGGAGTAGTGGAGTTGTCAGGGCTGATCCAGGTCTCGGTGAGGGCGAGAATCTGGAGGGACAAGAGGGAGGCATAAGCAGAAATGTTGTCGGCCTTCCGTGCGGCAGACTGACAGTTCCATAGCCCCCCTGAGATTGTGAAGTTCTCACAAAGGGTCAGGGGGGGTAGGAGAGGTTGGAGAGATTCCGTTGTCGCGAGAGGGTATGACGCTGGAAGCGCCTTCTGAATGGGAGAGAGCAGACTGTTATGGGGTGCAGGCACATACTAGGAGGGAGCGTCGCTCTGACACAGCAAAAAGAGGTATCAAACAGCTTGATAATTACATGGATTTACTCAGGACTGCTTGCAATTCACTACAATCAAACCAACAATTGCGGATAAATAGTCTAAACTAAGGAATAACAAGGCTAATCTAATTCAGTAATAGCTAGCAATTAAACAACAATAAGCTATGCAAAGTTTAGAAACTACAGATAACGAACAGAAATCAGTCAAAACTAATGCGGGAAATTTAGCAAACCAAAGATACTCAACACGATGGGACGGCACCAGCAGATCAATTCACAAAGACGGGTAGACACTTTTCTGATCACACTGCCAGGTAGACGCACTTATAAGCGTCGCTCTGACAAAGCAAAAAGAGGGATAAAATAGCTGAGTCAAATAGCGTGATAATTATACAGATTTACTCAGGAGTGCTTGCAATTCACTACAATCAAACCAACAATTGCGGATAAACAGTCGAAACTAACAAATAACAAGGTTAATCTAATTCAGTAATAGCTAGCAATTAAACAACAATAAGCTATGCAAAGTTTAGAAACTACAGATAACTAACAGAAATCAGTCAAAACTAACCCGGTAAACTTAGCAAACCAAAGATACTCAACACAACGGGACGGCACCAGCAGATCAGTTCACAAAGACGGGTAAGATTATCATGCTACTTCCAGTGTAAGTATCTGGAACTGAACTACAAGACATTTGAGAGTATTAGGGATTGCGAATCTCCTGTGTCACGCAGCACACAGACCTTTTCTGCCGGTCAGCCAAAGACACAACATCATCTTAAATTAAAGGAGTATAGTCAGGTATTCTGTTCTGAAGCAGAGACTATGTTTCTTCTGACAAAACAGGAAAATGTTGAGATTGTAATGTAGCTACTAAACCAACAGGCTTAGAAAACTGGCCAGAGAATGTAAGACGTATTACTAGACTTTTAGCTAGGACATTTATTTCTCCAATGCCCTCACTGATGGCACATATTACATGTCCATGCTAAAACACGCTTTCCATTTGTACCAGCAACATCCTTCACCTTGGAAACTGCACTGCCACAAGTATAACTGAATTTAGGAAAACAAGAATGTGGAATAAAAGCATTTAGATGTAAATCACCTCTAGGACAATATTCTGAAAATCCACCCTTTCGGATTAGCACAAATTCATCCACCAGCACAGCCGCTTCTGAAGCTGTACTCGCTTTCCACTTGGTTATATAAATAGCCACAGACTCAGACACTGAATTTTTGAACTGCCCAAGAGATACCAAATCACATAGTTTTTCATAAGAGTCAGCGCCCATGTTCTGGGGTATGTGATGAATACATATCCTGAGCTTTAACCATCAGAATAGACTGCAAGATGATTATCTGAATGTCTTCAGACTATTTAAGAGACTTGGCTATCCTTTCAAACAACACAAAGAAGGTGTCAGGATCTTTTTCATTGAATTCCAATGTACTAATTATATGCAAATGGAAAGAAACATCGAACTGAGGAATTTAGGTATTCATTTTTCATGCTCTAAAGCCAGATTCTCTGCCATTCTTTCTTTCCAGATTCTTTCTTGCCAATTATTGTATGTCGGACTTTCTTTTCAAACCAGCCGCGTCACCTCCATCACAATAGACTATGAGTTGTTTCAATTCAGAAACATTAAGGGACCGGAATGCGCCACTATAAGGGTCTTTCAGAAAATATTTTCACTTTTTACTTTATCACTAGTTATTTTGTCCAAATCACCAGCCATGATCAAACGTATAGGCAGCTTTCTTAAATTTACATCTAAATTCTCTCCCATTTCGCGACAACCGCCAACCGAAGAATTACAAATTAGGGCAAGAGACGAACCGCACAAGACGAACAAACAGCGGAAATGGAGCAACCCCACACTATATTAACTAAACATTATAGCCTACTATTTAATCACAAAGCCCGATAGCAGAACACATAACCCAGTTGATAGATCATTAATTCACTATGGTAAGTTAACCCAGGACCCAAGTGCTGTCAACCCCTCCGTACAACAGCTGAAACCAATTTCGCAAAACAATATCCCTTATGGACACGGTCTCCACACTTAATCAAGGACATTAACAAAAGCTTCTTAATGAATCTGTTTGCTCGCCCGCCGTGCACCGTAAATCAGATGTCAAGTCAACAACTCAATGTAACTTTCTCCAAACATAAAGTAACTGTGTATGTCGTGAAATAGGCCGACCTCGGTTCAGGGCCAGATTGACCGAGAGACCCCACCACAATTAATACTTCTTCAAAAATAAGATAATTTTCAGAGTCTGTGGCAATAATAATTCTTTATTAACATATAAAAGGTTACATTCAATGAGCCGTTGGTTCGCGAAGCAAGGAATGAAATTTCATATCCTGAACATCCCCTTTTTATCCTGATCTTGGTGCCTGTTTTTTTTGTGTCACACTGTACCAGTTACCCCAACGCTATTCATTGGGGTGGAATTTCCACATAAACTCAGTCCCCCCATTCTTAGACTCCATTTTGATCTTATATAAGAAACCATTATTCATCATTAACATTCAACATAAATATTAAACCATCACTGGTACTGATCTACCATTATATCCCTCCGTACTCCCCTGCAGGCGAGGCACTGCTACTACTTTGACACAGCATTTTCAGAACACAACCCCCCCTCTCCTTCAAACTCTCCTTGAACAGTACATTCCGGAGTGAGCTTTTAATTCCTAAGGTTTAATTGCATTCCCATTTTTGACCAACATAACAAAGATAGACAAACACTTCAGCTAACCTAAATGTGCATTGTATGGTTATATTGATATAGATATATATTATATATCGTCTCAATGCTTTTATTGTGATAAATAGTTATATTGTTCCCGCATGCTTTTATGTAAACAGCCCAATCCTGGGTGTTTACATCCTACCAGCCACGTGACTTGGGAACACTTAACAGTGAATGTAGCAAATCTCTGAAACAATGGTGAATCCTTAAGTGTAGCAAAATGCATGTGCTCAATTTAATACACGTTGTCCCCTCAGTCCCCTCGAAGTTGGTACTGGACTCGTTAATCTCACTGATGGTTGCACCTAGGTGAAATTCCTTATGCTCTTCCAGCATAAAGAGGAGAGGATTACAGTTAGACTACTGCATACATCAATCTGCAACACCAAGAGCTGAAGAGTCTAGATAGGACTGTCTGGGCCCTTCTCATGCTCCTAAGCATTATTTCATTGGATAGAGTCAGATTCACGACTGTACATACAGACAGACGAACCTTCCATTTAAATTCCTACATTTTACATTTTACATTTTAAGCATTTAGCAGACGCTCTTATCCAGAGCGACTTACAAGTTGTGCATTAATACAAGGTAAGAACAATCATAGTTAGCGCACAAGATCAGTGCAGTAAAACGGCAATAGACATCATTGCAGGCATCTGCATATCATACCTGTAACACTGGGAAAGAAAAGGTTAGTGGGTTTTTTTTGTGTTTTTTTGTTTTGTTGTTTTTTTAAACAGTGTAGAACAAGTAAACAGTGGTGAAGACAGATTGACTAGATGGACAGTGTTCAGTGGTAGTGGAGTCTGAAGAGGTGGGTTTTGAGTCTCTTGCGGAAGATTGGAAGTGATTCCGCAGTCCTGACCGATTGCGGGAGGTCGTTCCACCAACAAGGGACCAGGACAGAGAAGAGGCGAGACCGAGAGGAGCGGCTGCCAGGCGCCCGGAGGGATGGGGCAGTCAGTTTGCCAGCGGAGGTGGAGCGGAGGGGTCTGGGCGGGGTGTAGGGAGTGATGAGTGACTGGAGGTATGGGGGAGCAGTACCTCTGGCCGCTTGAAAAGCAAGCACCAGTGACTTGAATCTGATGCGTGCTGCGTTGGGGAGCCAGTGCAGAGAGGAGAGTAGAGGGGTGATGTGGGTGAACTTCGGCTGAACACCAGGCGAGCAGCAACGTTCTGGACTAGTTGCAGTGGCTTGATGGCACAGGCCGGGAGGCCAGCCAGCAAGGAATTGCAGTAGTCAAGACGTGAGATCACCAGGGCCTGGACCAGGAGTTGAGTGGCCTCTTGGGTGAGGAACGGTCGGATCCTCCGGATGTTGTGGAGGGAGAAACGGCAGGTCCGAGTGATCGCTGCAATATGGCTCGAGAAGCACAGCTGGTTGTCCAGGGTTACCCCAAGACTCCTGGCAGACTGGGACGGAGACACTATGGAGCCTTCCACGGTGATTGACGCATCAATCATCGGGGAGCCCTTCGCTGGGAGGAAGAGCAGCTCTGTCTTCCCCAGGTTCAGCTTCAGGTGGTGGGTGGACATCCATGCGGAGATGTCCGCCAGGCATGCAGAGATCCGTGCCGGGACCTGGGTATCAGATGGAGGGAAGGAGAGAAAGAGTTGAGTGTCATCAGCATAACAGTGATAGGAAAAACCATGAGCAGAAATAACAGAGCCAAGTGACTTGGTGTACAGAGAAAATAGGACGGGGCCTAGCACCAAGCCCTGCGGGACTCCGGTATAGAGGGTGTAGGGAGAGGAGAGGGATCCTCTCCAGGCCACCTGGTAGGACCAGTCAGCCAGGTAAGACTCAAACCATGTCAACGCAGATCCAGATTCCCATCTCGGCGAGAGATGAGAGCAGGATCCGGTGGTCCACGGTGTCGAATGCTGCCGACAGGTCGAGGAGGAGGAGGACAGAGCTAAGGGATCGGGACTTAGCAATGTGAAGAGCCTCAGTGACCGCAAGGAGAGCAGTCTCTGTGGAGTGGCCTGCTCTGAACCCAGATTGGTTGGGATCAAGCAGGTCGTTCTGTAAGAGATGAGCAGACAGTTGATTATAGACAGCCCGCTCTAACGTTTTGGAAAGGAATGGGAGGAGAGAGACAGGTCAGTAGTTAGAGATGACAGCAGGATTCAGAGAGGGTTTTTTGAGGAGGGGGACAACCTGAGCGCATTTGAGGGAGGAGGGGACAGAGCCAGAGGAAAGAGAGGAGTTAATGACATTGGAGACAAAGGGGAGAATGTCCATAGCAATGGACTGGAAGAGGGGGGAAGGGATGAGATCGAGAGGGCAGGTGGTGGGACGGTGGGAGAGAACAAGTTGAAGGATGTCCGAGTCAGGGAGGGGTGAGAAGGAGGACAGGGGGGTGGGAGGTAGAGGTAGTAGGATGAGAGAGGGAGAGGTTGAGGGAAAGGAGTTGCGAATGACATCAACCTTCTCATGAAAGAAGGATGAGAAGTCATCGGCGGTTAGAGAGGAGGGGGTGGGGGGGGAGGAGGAGGGTGAGGAGAGAGGAGAACGTAGCATAGAGTTTTGAAAAGCGTATGTCTCCTGTTAGACATAATTTCTGTACTTCTTGCATAATGAGTTCTGTGCCGCTGCAGAATCCACATGCTGGACACATCAACCCAACGCCCCCAATGCCCCACTTACAGTGGCCCCTCTCCTACGGCCTAATGTAATGTTACTGCAGCCAGTTTTGGAGAATCTACAAGCATTGGCCCATGTACAGATATTAAGCTACATAACTGATCTATTGGAGACATACGCTTTTCAAAACTTCCACCACATTCCCCCCTCTGTGACTTTTTAGTCACATTTACCTTAGCAATAGGTTACAGTAATCATTGGACGTGATACAGGTCATACAGACGATACAGGTTATAACTTCACTGTAACAAATTTAGGTCAAATTTGAATAATATTTAGGTCAGCTTATATCAACTCACTGATGAGTTAATAACCCAACAGACTCCCTACTCGGCCGTTCTGTTGCTTCGTATGGACCAGCAGTAAACCAATTTAGCCAGCAGTCATCACTCAGGTTGCATCTGTACGACTTCAGTCCAACTCGTTCAGCAATTCAGAACACTCGGGCACGCAAATACCCATATGGTTCTTTCTTTATGTGAGCCCCCGCTAACTCACATAGATACTGTTTGTGGCTGTGACAGTATCGAGCCTTTCCTCATCGCACAGACTGCCTGTGTGGCTTCTGCATGGTAAATCGAGGCCGTCTCACAGCAACATTTAATGTAGGGTGGCCCCACAACAGAATACATGTTTTATATATAAAACTTAACACATGAATATAGATGTTTCCAGTACAAGCATAAGCACATAATATACTGCATATAGCATGAGTATGAGTTTAACATATAATATATGCCATTTAGCAGACGCTTTTATCCAAAGCGAATGCATACATTTTCAGTATATGTGGCCCCAGTGGGGATTGAACCCAAAAGTGTTGCCAACGCCATGCTCTACCAACTGAGCCACAGAGAACCATAAGGTTCACATAAGGTTACATAATGTATATAACATCAGGTTACATAAAGAACCATCACCATCGTGAATATATATATGATTACATATCATTTTAAGTCGGATAATGTCTTCTCCTTTTCGATGTTTTCCTTCCAGTCGCTGCTGGCTATAATCTTCTCTGACAGAGGTGTGTAAGCTAACTGTGTATGTTTTTACTCTATCTGCCATAGGTCAGGGAGCACCTGTCTCCTGCATGTGGTTTATCTGGACATACATTGCAAGAGCAATGGTGCGGCAGATCTGGACCTTGATGCTCATGTGTGTGTGTGTGTGCACGCGTGTGAGCGAGTGTGTGTGTGTGAGTGTGTGCGTGTGAGTGTGTGTGTTTGAGTGTGTGGTGTGGTTTGTTAAAAAATGTGTTTGTTTGGTTTTAAAAACTTGTGTTTTTAAAACAAGTTGGAAAAATGATTTTAATGTAGCGGTAAATCTAGCGGTTTAACCAGTGTAAGACTTCGCTAGGTATTCTCTTTGATACTCCGCCTCAATAACCAGGCCATTTTCCCAGTTCAAATCGGTCGAGAAAGTTGTGTAAATGAACTCGGACACCTGCTAGGATGCTACCCATTGAAAACAATGGTCGTGTTAGCATTGCTGTGACCTTTTTTAACATAGCGGTAAATCTAGCAGTTTAAGCAGTGTCAAACTTCGCTATGTATTCGCTGTGATACCCGCCTCAATAGCTAGGCCCTTTTGCCCGTTCAAATCGGTCGAGAAAGTTGTGTAAACGAAGTCGGAGACATGCTGGGATGCTAGCCATTGAAAACAATGGTCGCGCTAGCATTGCTGTGACATTTTTTAACGTAGCGGTAAATCTAGTGGTTTAAACAGTGTAAAACTTCGCTAGGTATTCGCTTTCCTACCCGCCTCAATAACTAGGCCTTTTCCCCCATTCAAATCGGTCCAGAAAGTTGTGTAAAACAAGTCGGAATCATAGTAACTGGCTATCCATTCTTTTCAATGGCCACGATACCATTGCTGTGACATTTTGTAACGTAGCGGTAAATCTAGCGGTTAAACCAGTGTCTAACTTCGCAATGTATTCGCTGTGATACCCGCCTCAATAACTAGGCCTTTTTCCCCGTTCAAATCGGTCCAGAAAGTTGTGTAAAACATGTCGGAACGAAGCGGTTTGACATTTTTTTATGTGAAGTTAAGCTGTTGCCTAGCAACGGGTTCGTATGCAAGTGTGAAGTCTCTTTCAAAATATAAACTGCTCTGGTTTCCAAAGTACAGCATGTGTAAACATTCTGTAAAAAAGGCGTCTTAATAGAGGTAGTCCTCTCCCGTTTAAAGTTTGAATGGTGTCGGTATGATTTAAAATGAAGGAGGTGTAAGGACATCGAAATCGCCTGGTAAACCCTTTTTTTGGGCGATTATTCGCTTTCAAAATATAAACTGCTCTGGTTTCCAAAGTACAACATGTATAAACATTCTGTAAAAAAGGCGTCTTAATAGAGGTAATAGAGTTAGACGATAATGTTTGGGAGATTTAGGATAACATCTGCTACCTGGTCAAGCTAGAGGCCATTGTGACATCACCCACTCTAGCTGTGTCCATTGACTTCAATGTAAAGTGGAATCTGACATTTTTTAATACATAAATCTTCCAAACATTATCATGTAACTCCCACACCCTTCCATTGTACAGGCCCAATTTATGCACCAAAATGTAGGCATTTTTGTCCTCTCTCATCAATGTAAATTCCAAAATAGACCTCACGGTTTTTGAATAAAGGGCCCAAAAGGCCAGAGAGTACAAAGACAGTACTTCTAATTTGGCCCTTTTCCCAATTTCCCATGCATTGTCAATGGGCCCAAAGAGTCGACGTTTTCGCACTTTGTGCGAAAACGTCAGGCGCGATCACTAAGAAAAGTAATAGCACATGATTCCCGCCCAAGCCGCACGTTTTGATGTATTTCGTGCATCTGTGCTGGCAACGGTGCGAGACTAGTAGCGAGACAAAGTTTGGCAGAAGAATAAAAAATTATAACTAGAAAAAATTCCACAGAAATTTTGAGGGTGCCTTCTCCCCACACGCAAGCAGTAACGCACACACACACAAACACAGATGTGTAGGAGAGTAGTAGAGAGATACGCGTATGTTCAGTGGAAGGTGTGGGAGTAAGATGAAAATGTTTTGAAGCTTTCTTTTCACACACAGCGTCACACACTTCATCACTTTGAAGTAATGTTTCATTAGCATACTAACAATACCTAAAATAAAACTGTACTTTTGTTTTGTGACAAACTCAGATTGCAAACAGTTATCACTGAAGCAGACAGCCGTCCATCTTCTTGGTAGTAGTCACATTTAGACCAATCCATCGCAGTGTTTTGTACTGGAATAGATCAAATAAGCAGAACTGGCAACAAAAAATGGATCAGTAACACCAACACATATGGTCAAAATAAAATAAGTTTTATTTCCAGTGTTCCACATATATGCATAGTGCTGGGTTTATCTGGACATACATTGCAAGAGCAAGGTGCGGCAGATCTGGACCTTGATACTCACGTGTGTGTGTGTGTGCACACGTGTGAGCGAGTGTGTGTGAGTGTGTGCGTGTGAGTGTGTGTGTTTGAGTGTGTGGTGTGGTTTGTTAAAAAATGTGTTTGTTTGGTATTAAAAACTTGTGTTTTTAAAACAAGTTGGAAAAATGATTTTAATGCAGCGGAAAATCTAACGGTTTAATGAGTGTAAGACTTCGCTAGGTATTCGCTTTGATACCCCGCCTCAATAATCAGGCCATCTTTCCCATTCAAATCAGTCGAAAGTTGTGTAAATGAAGTCGTAAACATGCTAGGATGCTACTCATTGAAAACAATGGTCGCGCTAGCATTAGCATTGCTGTGACCTTTTTTAATCGCTATGTATTAGCGGTAAATCTAACGAAATTTGTTTAACCATTGTAAAACTTCGCTATTTATTCAGTGCTGTGATACCCACCTCAATAACTAGGCCTTTTCCCCGTTCAAATCGGTCGAGAAATTTGTGTAAATGAACTCGGAAAACATGCTAGGATGCTACCCATTGAAAACCATGGTCGCGCTAGCATTGCGGTGACATTTTGTAACGTAGCGATAAATCTAGCGGTTAAACCAGTGTAAAACTTCGCAATGTATTCGCTGTGATACCCGCCTCAATAACTAGGCTTTTTTTTCCCGTTCAAATCGGTCCAGAAAGTTGTGTAAAACATGTCGGAACGAAGCGGTTTGACTTTTTTCTGTAAAGTTAAGCCGTTGCTTAGCAACCGGTTCTTCTGCAATGCATATCAAGCCGATTTGAAAATAGAAACGGCTCTGTTTTAAAAAGTAAAGCATATATAAACATTCTGTAAAAAAGGCGTCTTAATAGAGGTAGTCCTCTCCCGTTTAGAGTTTGAATGGTGTCAGTATGATTTAAAATGAAGGAGTTGTAAGGACATCGAAATCGCCTGGTAAACTCATTTAAAAAAATAATTTTTTGCGATTAGACGCTTTCAAAACATAAACGGCTCCTGTTTCAAAATTACAGCATGTATAAACATTCTGTAAAAAAGGCGTCTTAATAGAGGTAGTCCTCTCCCGTTTAGAGTTTGAATGGTGTCAGTATGATTTAAAATGAAGGAGCTGTGATCAAATATAAATCGCCTGGTAAACTTTTATTTTTGAAGCCGATTTCAAAACATAAACGGCTCCTGTTTCAAAAGTACAGCATGTATAAACATTCTGTAAAAAGGCGTCTTAATAGAGGTAGTCCTCTCCCGTTTAAAGTTTGAATGGTGTCGGTGTGATTTAAAATGAATGAGCTGTGATCAAATATAAATCGGCAGGTCTTATTTTTGTAATATATTTTTGACCTAACATGGGATTGAATGCGAGTTTGACACAGCGTTCTCTGTCCTTCTGGGCGATTTTTCAGAAACCGTGCGTCCTATTTCAATGGAAGTAACATTGGACGAGAGAGGACAAAAATGCCTACGTTTTGGTGTATAAATTGTGCCGGTAGAGTGTAAGGTGTGGGAGTTAGATGATAATGTTTGGGAGATTTTTGATAAAATTTGCACCTGGTCAAGCTAGAGGCCATTGTGACGTCACCCACTCTAGCTGTGTCCATTGACTTCAATGTAAAGTGGAATCTGACATTTTTTAATAAAGAAATCTTCCAAACATTATCATGTAACTCCCACACCCTTCCATTGTACAGGCCAATTTATGCACCAAAATGTAGGCATTTTTGTCCTCTCTCATCCAATGTAAATTCCATTGAAATAGGCCTCACGGTTTTTGAATAAAGGGCCCAAAAGGCCAGAGAGTACAAAGACAGTATTTCTAATTTGGCCCTTTTTCCCAATTTCCCATGCATTGTCAATGGGCCCAAAGAGTCGACGTTTTCGCACTTCGTGCGAAAACGTCAGGCGCGATCGCTAAGAAAAGTAATAGCACACGATTCCCGCCCAAGCCGCACGTTTTGATGTATTTCGTGCGTCTGTGCTGGCAACGCTGCGAGACTAGTAGCGAGCCAAAGTTTGGCGGAAGAAAAATAAATAATAAGTATGGCGGCGAAGAACAATAGAGTGCCTTTTGCTATGCAAAAGGCCACACTCCAGTGCTCTGCACTGGAGTGTGGCCTCTTTGCATTGCAAACGGCACCCTAATAATAAGTATGGCGAAGAACAATAGAGTGCCTTTTGCTATGCAAAAGGCCACACTCCAGTGCTCTGCACTGAAGTGTGGCCTCTTTGCATTGCAACGGCACCCAAAGCAGGCACCCTAATGATATATCTATAACATTAACAGTGTGTTCTGGTGTGTGTATTCTTTGTTACTTATTTTCTTGCGATCTTCACTGGAACCTCTATGTCCAGATTCAGCGGCTTCGTACTTTTTTTTTCCTGGGAGGCGAGAGGCTATCTAGCACGTGCCATCCTCAGTACTCAACTTCAACTTCCCTTTTGTCTGGGAAGGGATGGGCCATGAGGCCAAGAAACAGGAACAAAAGGTACTGCATCTGGAGGGGGCTTCCCTTCGTTGTGTAGTGGTTCCAGGTGGGCTGGCTTTTGCACTTTACTGCTGGGTCCCAGTCGCTTAAGCTTCGGGAGTGCCGGGTGAAGTCATCCTGGCCGTCTGGGTCTCCTCCACCTGTTACTGTAGAACCCCTATGCAAATTGTTAGCATCACACAATACCTTATCCTTGCATCATCCATCAGATGCATGCCCATGTCTCTGACCAGATAAAGGTGGTGCTGCGTGCTGGTGCCGTGGGTGCAGTGGAATTCTGGTGGTGGAACCTGGTTAGGCTGCAGTTCGTAATAAAATCTTTGATTTGCTTTATACCTTAAGGGGGGAGGATATGAGACCTGTTTTGCTGGTGCTGGATTTTCCACATCGAATTGTTGACATGTGATACCATTTTCCCACGTCTGCTGTGCTAACATGGTAATTTTGGTTTAAAATTTTTCCCAGTCCCAGTCTTTGTTACAGGCTGCCATCATTCCCCCTTTGCTCACATGCATCACACTGTGATACATGCGAGCACAGTACAGCAATAGGCTGATTGGCGCAACCGGATGGCCAGTCCGGCAGCGCCACAAGCCATCTAAGTGAATGTACCAATCATTGCCGGCCCATGTCCAATCTTTGATTGCGTCTAATATATTTTTTTTTTGGGGCTTGCTACATCTACTTGTGAGACAAGCATTGGCAATGATGGAAACCTTCGGAATAAAACCAAAAACATACAAATCAGTATGAACACATGGTACAACATATTGCGTGGAATAGCACAACGTAAAACACTCTTTGTCAGTCATCCCTTCTCCGTAAACGGTACACCATTTCGGAATGCTCTACCTCCATCTGGAAAACAACAGGGTCAACAGGGGTTACTGCAAAAGTGAGTTAGTGGCTTAACAGAGTCAGATGTGCAATCATTAATCATCAAGATCTCCCCATCTAACTGGACGGACACGCACATGTACACACACATGTACACACATACATAGACATACAAATGCGCACACTCACTCAGTCCTATTTCTGGTATGCATACCCTAATTTCTAGGGCTGTTCCTGACTAAAACGAATTTCGGCCGACTAACAGCCGTCCGTTTTTTCCGATTGGTTGTACCTTTTCCCTTATGATTATTGATTTATTTTTCTGCGCAACCGAAATAAATCTCGGTCGACCAATAGCCCATCGATCAAACAATCGACCAGTAGACTAGATGGGGTCAGTCCTACTAATTTCCAAGATTCATTTAATCTTGGAGTCACTTGTTTGTATAGGTTATATATATGTATATACACACTATTATCATTAGTATAGTTTTCCCAGGAGTTTCTGACATGACCTAGACCCAATTCTAATGGGATATAGCCTCCTTTATGAATACTATTATTTACCCTAATTTTCCGTTGTACTTTAAACATTTGTGTAAATAATTTTTCCATTAAACGCCTATGGTTTCTATCTTTAATCAACAATAAAATCGGGTACATAATATATACATAATCCAGGATGCTATTATGTGATCCGTCAGTTATACCCTCGATATTAAATCAGCTCCGCAGTTACTACAATGATGCCTCAAAATATTACTGCTACCTTAACTTAACCATTATTAAACACAGCATGCTTTGTAGATTGAAGCTGATACTCGAGTTCTGCTTTACCATAGTGTGTGCGTCAAAACTGCACTTCCGTCATCATCCATTGTACGCATCTTAAATCATGATGGATGGTACTATGAGAGTTCACTCGGAGCACACAGTTAAATCTACCTACGGAAATATGTTTTACCTCAGCAAATATTAGGTTAGCTGGCTACAGGTTAGCGAGAATGATCAATATTGTTTATATCCTCACTGATCAGTAGCACAATGTTTAACTTTGAATAGGACTCTTCCCCCATTCGGGTTCACAACACGCACGTGCGGTTTTCAGGACTGCTCCAGGCCGACATTTACCTGAGCTGTCCGTGACCCTTCTTCGCTCAGTTCCTCTTTTCATTCAAATACTTCTAAAAGTGGCAATGACACGGCATTGCCACAAAAGTTATTCCAACCCCATTTGTAACACCAAATGGAGATAATTGTGCTACTGATTTATTGCGACCTGAGCCACATATAAATGTATTGATACAAAAAAATACAGCTCAGACTAGCTTCCCATTTAAATCACCGTTAGCCCGATAACCCTTGCTATAGAGGTACATTTAGTGTGCAAAATCTTAATGTCCCCACCCAAAACTGGATTGTGCTCACTTTCCATTCCCCCCCCTTTTCTTCCCTAGCAGCCCCCTCCCCCAATGTGTTCTGTCTTAGTGAACTACATTTGGGAGACAATAGAGCCTCCAGGGGGGGTCTTACGGCTCTGCTTACAGGAAGACAGGGGTGTCTGGGGGGTGGTATGTCGCAAAAACAGTTCTATTGGCGAGTCATAAACTGATTGCCCTGGCCGATCTGGGAGAAGGGAATCCCTTTTGTCGGAGTTTCCTTTGAAGCTCCTCCAAAAGCCATATAATGGACATCTTCCTGATCGCCACTACAACGCTACTAATTTAATATTTTACACAAATCCTTGGTTTGAATAAAATACAGTTGCTCACTCAGTAGATTATAAAAGGTCCTACATTTAACCCCATTTGCCTTTGAAATGTAGGAGTGTAAGCAAGAATAACATATTCCGTCTAATTGTACACCACGTGTTCACCCCACAGCATGTGTTAAATCTATCCTGGGAATTTTTCTCCTATTTCTATTTTCTAGTTATTATTTATTATTACTTTAGGCCTATACCTTATAATATGCAGATTACTATTTTTCTCCTCTGTATCTTTATAACGGCGCATGCGCGATTCATTCAAGCGCCTTAAGGCTTAGTCATACCAACAAAAGAATGCTAGTACATCTGTCCCGTTTTCCTAACGCACTCCCCAAATATACTATTTTAGCCAAATCAGGAGATCCATTATCTGGGAATCGGAGATCAGGATCCCTGTGTGTATATTTATTCCCGCTCTTTAATTGATAGCATGTTGCGGATCATAGTGCGTATACATACATATATTTTATTTTAATAAAATATTTATTATAATTATTATAGCTATTATTATTACTCTATAGCATTGATTCCCAAAGACTGAGTCGCGACCCACAGCTGGGTCGTATGAGATTTTATTAGGGTCGCCAAATAAATTTGCGGATTTTTACATTTAAAGCATTTAGCAGACGCTCTTATCCAGTGCGACTTACAAGATGTGCATTAATACATGGTAATTTTTTTCCACAAAATGTATCCCCTGAGTAACAACACTGTTTCCCGAAGAATTAACGACATTTCAGACAACCTTGAGGAACAGTTTATTTCGAGACTAAAGACAGCAGGTGATTTTTCAATACAGCTCGATGAGAGCACAGATGTCTCAGATTGCGCAACATTGTTGGTTTACGTAAGGTACGTGTGGGAAAATGAATTTGTGGAGGACTTGTTATGTTGTTTGATTATTTCTACTGGAACGACAGGTGAACAAATATGTTCTGTATTAAACAACTATGTGGTTACAAAGTGTGGATTAGACTGGGGCAGTTGTAAAGGCATAACGTCTGATTGGGCCGTGAATATGACGGGCAGAAACAGCGGAGTTGTGAAAAGAATCAAGGAAGCTGCTGGCAAAGACATTGTGTGGAGTCATTGCTTCATTCATCGACAGGCGTTGGCATGCAAAGGAATGCCTCCCGATCTAGACAAAGCACTAAAAGAATGTATCGCGTTGTAAACTTTATTAAAGTTTCAAGTTTCAAGTTTCAAGTTTTTTTATTGATCACGTACACATGCGTACATGGCAGTGAGATTTGTTGTTCCCATGGATCTCTCTTCACAACACAACACAACAGTACACAATAAGAATACAGTAATACATTGTAAAAAAAAAAAAAATTGTAAGATAGTAAAATATAATATATAAAAATAATATAATATAATATAATATATAATATAATAATATAATATATATAATATAATAAGTAAGATAGATGTACAATATTGCACATCACTGGATGGCAGTATAAAGTGATGAGTGCTAAAGTGATAAGTGACACAGTGATACAGTGGGGTGTGAGGAGGTAGGAGGGGGAGGGGACAGTTCAGTTGTTGGTGGGGCTGGGCAGTGGTTAGGGGTCTCAGCTCAGCATGCGGATAGCTTGGGAGTAGAAGCTGTCCTTGAGGCGGTTGGTCTTCGCCAAAGGCAGCGCACTCAACAATCGGCTTTTTGATCAGCTGTGCACTGACATGGGGGCGGAGCACACGCACCTACTGTTTCATACGGAAGTGCGCTGGCTGTCAAAAGGCAGAGTTCTTAGCAGGGTGTATGAACTGAGAAACGAAATTCATGCTTTCCTCCTCGAGAAGAAGTCCTCCCTTGTCAATTTGTTCACTGATGATTGGCTTTTCATTTTGTCGTATCTGGCAGATATCTTTTCATCCCTGAATGAGCTGAATTTGAAATTGCAAGGACAGCACGACGATGTTTTCCGAAATTGGAAACATGTTCTCACTTTTCAAAAGTCCCTGAAGCTGGGGCTTGCACGACTCAGCCAGCCAACCCCAAGCCACTACATGTTTCCCACTGTGTTACAGCACATAGAGGAAAATGATGTCACTGACACAGATGTGAAACGTCTGACTGGACTTATTCAGACACACATAGTTGCACTCATAGATATATATACGCCATTTAGCAGACGCTTTTATCCATAGCGGCTTACAGTAGTGAATGCATACATTTTCAGTATATGTGAAATGGGGGGATTGAACCCGCAACCTAAGCGTCGCCAACGCCGTGCTTTAACAACTGAGCCACAGAGAACCACTTCACACAGATAACTTTGATCGCTATTACCCGACGGAGAGATATGACATTTTGAGTGAAAAGTCATTTTGAGTCATTTCTGGATCTGGGACTAACTCCTGCTGAAGAAACAGAGCTGTTACAACTGAGCAGCGATCGCACGCTGAAAAGAAGACATGAATGCATGCCATTATCTTCATTCTGGATAGGCATCGAAGCTGAATATCCTGTCCTAAGTAAGGCAAGCATTTTGCTACTTATCCCCTTCACAACGACATACAAGTGCGAGTTTGGATTTTCTGTTCTGACAAAAATGAAGACAAAACATAGAAATAGACTGAATGCTGCACCCAATATGCGCGTTGCTCTCTCCTCCTGTATACCGGACTGGAACACTATACTAAAAAGCAAGCAAGCGCACCTATCACATTAGCCAGGATAATGTGACTAATTAATGGGCCTAGATATGCCATGGAATAGATCTGGTGTGTTTAACAAATGTAGGCCTATTGTTGACTGTTCGAATTGATTGATCTACTTACTATACGTTTGATAGCTGCACTTAAACACATAGGCCTAGGCTGCTTGTTCTGATAATAGGCTATGCTGCATTAAAATAAAATAAAATAAAAAAACTTCAACACGTATTTGATAGTAGGCAAGGCCTATTGAATGTTTGTAGGCCTATTGTTCTGATAGACCTAATTGATAGGCCTAATTTATAGGCCTTGGTTGAATCTATATATGAAAGGCTATCATAGGCCCATATATTTAGGCCCATATATGTGTTTTCAATAACACCTGCATGAAACAAAGTTGTTATTTATAACAGGCAGGCATACTGTATATATATATATATATATGGGCCTATATATAATCTTCGAAATGGCTGGTTTACCTATCCAAGATAATAAAAATGGTCAGGAAAGTTATTAATTCATGCACAAATTTGCCCATCATACGATTTATAGATAATCATATAAGCCTTATTGTGAATTGGGTCGCGATGGTTTTGAATTTTTAAAAAGTGGGTCACTAGAAAAAAAGTTTGGGAAACACTGCTCTAGACAATAACTTAATGTGCCCTATTTACAGTATGCGTAAGGCTAGTGGAGGCACAGAATATGCAAAGCTACATGAACATATCTTACTCCGACAGAGAACCAACTAGATCTAGTTTTTCCAATGTTGTACAACAAGTAAAATATTCTCTGTTACAATGTGCAAGGTCAGTGCAATATTTTACTTTTCCATATATAACAGACGCCAACAATGATCTCTTTTCGACCTACCCTGCCGTTCACTGCTTACTGCGTCACCAGAATTATGTGATCATTCGTATCCGAAGATAAATAATTTAAATATCTAACCCCTGAATTGATCCACCGGTCCTACTATTACCATAGCTGTTTCCTTAAACCGTACTGTTACCTCTTATCAATACTTACCAAGTCCTGATCAACAATTTTGCCAGTTAAGTATGTTCAATACTGTAAGGTCAGAGTTCTTAATTCACTAAAAGAAAGAAGAAACAATACCTGCACACATATAAGGAAAGACCAATACAATAATGTTAAAATTGTAAACATGAAGTATTTTATTAAATATACTTGCAAGCAGGCACACCACACAGCTTTTCTAGAGCTAGATATGATGTGCAAAGAGAGGCGGTCTCTCTCTGCCTTAAATACAGGTTTTCGCACATGCAGGGGCATCCCCTAACATTATTGGTTGGTACGAGGTTCTTTTTTCTTAGCCGAGTTGATCTTCAGATCCGGTGTGTTATCAGGTATGGCTGCCTATGGCCCCTGTCATGGGCGGGCGCCCCCTTGCCCTGTCTCGCAGATATCCTGTGTTGTTGAAAGCTTTGCACCTACCACGTCATGTGACATTTAAAAAATCCCCTGCACCTCAGCCGCAGACATTCATCAAGAGCCAGGCCTTTTGGCAGTTTACATAAGCTTTTCAAAATGATTCATTTCGCATTCACGTGCCTCGCTACCGAGGTCACTTACAGGTCAGACAGAAACACACAGTTCAATTCACATTCCTATATAAAACATATGTTTAGAACTCTGTCATTTGAAATTTCCATCACAATACCTAATCCAATAAATGACCCACCTTTTCCTACTATCACCATAGCTAAACCCTCATCAAAATTGTTCTATTATTGGTTAACCTCCTCAAACATGTACTGTTTAACCCTCTGAGGTCCGTGCTAAGCTTTTAGATGTTTTTTGATTTTGGCATGGTCTGATATTTATCTCAATTTCATCAATTTAACACACACTTACTCCAAAGTGTTTGATATTTTTATTTGAAGGACAATCACAGCTACATTTGTATGCCATCAATAGTTTGGTCAGTATCATATGCAGCTTGTAAATAGATCTACAAACACACAAGTTAAAAATAGTAAATTTTCTGCTGTCACAAAAGTTGTGAAAGCACACACTAAACTATAGTGACGAATTGTTTTGCCAATGTGCGTTTGTTCATCAAGGTCTTGGTTATGTAAGGGTGTGAAAACAGTTTAGCACATCTGAGATCTAAATAGCTAAAAACCTGTTTTTATCAGAACTGGTCACATTTATTTCAGGTTGTGGGAGGGCTAAATGCTAAATACCTGAATATTCATTATTCATTGTCCACACCTCTAAGATCTGTCAGATGGGCCATCTCTCTCTCAAAGGCCATCAGTGTTATATTCTGAGTTCCTGTTCTGTTGTTTTTTGGTCTTTGTTTATTTTTCATTCAGTCCTTATTCATTATTCTTTATCCAGTATTGCATTTTCCCTGTTCTGTCACGTTCTGCTCCCTGTCTGTCCTTGTTCCGTTTATTTCGAGATCCACTCCTTGTCTTGTCATGCACTTCGGGAGTTTATACTTTTCTGTTTTTTTCCGCCTTCGCTTATTATCTCGTTTTCTTCCTTCTTACTTTCTAGATTGCACTTTGTATATATTAGGTAGATGTGTATAGTACTAACCAACTAATCTACTAACGTTAGGGATTTAGATTAAGTTACTAACACGCGGAATATGTTTGGCGTCACAAGACGCGGAATTCATATATTTTCACGAGTATTTGAAAACAAGCGAAATAAATAACATTTTAGGCTGTTTGAAAAGTATTCTTCCATAGATCTTGTGTGCATATTGCAATTTGTTACGTTGCAACACGCGGAATATGTAGTCACAAGACGCGGAATTCATATATTGAATATATATACGAGTACTTGATAACATGGCAAATCAAATATAGTTACTTACTCTTCGTCAGTTATTGTCTTCCTCGCTTTCCATCAATACTCTCAAACACTGCAGCGCAGAAAATCTTTCCATCTTGAATAAAATTGTATGTCTGTATAAAATCTTGCTTCAAATTGTCAGGACAGTTTATGTGTTATGGCCCCACGCCCCTCCCCACACACCTCCCTGAAACTCGCACCTAGTTACCATGTCAATAGAAGGGGGATGTTACTACCAGGTAAAAAAAGAGAGTAAAAGGCAAGGTTTACTTTTGGTCTAATTAACCTAATTTAAAAATCCCATTTGATTTGCCAGTGCTCAAATCGGAAAGTCGCGATTCTAAGGTTTCTGTCAATGTTTTTGTCGCGTGTGTATGATAAAATATCGCGAAGTTAGAAATAGTAATATACTTTTATTGCTGCTGGGAGCGGCGCCGCTCCCGTCGACCTCAGGGGGTTAAAAAAGATCTCTCCTGGGTCCCTGTAATTACAGACCGCGAGGCTCTCTGTCGCGTGACTCACCTTCCTCTGGCCGAGAACAGCCAAACGGCACTATAATGGATCTTTAACAAGGCCAAACCTTATTTCTATTGCACTGTGGTGTATGTCTGGTCCCCATCAGTGGAAGAGAGGTCATCATGTCGAGTGTCTGCAGTCCCTGGTTTCGTAACCAAAATTGTTGTGGAAATTAAAACTCAGCAGGATCAGAGTCACGCAGGACATCCTTCAAATTCAAATGAAATATGTATAATAAACACAACGGAAGGGGAGGGACCAGTGACAAGAGGGAGGTAACGGGGCTTTTTTTGTTATTGTTAGGTTCTGATGTTAAAATATGTTCTTATAATATGAGTTTGCTAGTCATGCAAAATAATTGCAATTGCAAATGCAAAAAAAGTTTTTAGATTGTATGTGTGCATTATTATTCATTGCAGATGTTCTATTGTTTGTCCATGTAGAGAGAGAAGTGTATGCTAGGAAGTTACTGAGGGTTCTTTATAAAATGTTATGTTTCGTATTTGTTCGATGTTTGACACTTCCTCAGTGTGGTTGTGAAATGGCCTTAGATTGTTAATCAATGCTTTCCTAAAGTGGTCAAGGCTTAGATATACAGTGTTTGACTCATGATATCAAGAAGACCGATACGATTCTGGTTCGGACATGTTAATCTCCTCCATGTCATCTCTGTTTTTAATTGAAGCAAGCTACTTTAAAACTGTACACCATACCATGCAGGTGCACCTCTGTAAAGTTCAATGGATCATCACACTTTGATTCGATTGCCTCCATAAAGGAACAAAAATTGCCAATGCAGCATGACCCCTGTAGTGTATTTAGCTGACACGGCTCACAGCAATCATCCTCACATTTCAAAACTTTAAGACTTACAGAACAGCACTAGTGGAGGAATTATGTGAAGCAATGCACCAGGTTGGTCTGCGTTCACCTTCTCTATCTTGCAGTGTGCCACCTTCCCAGACTTGATCACAATCAGTGCCATCACCCATGGTACCTCTGCCCCATGGGTTCCTGACAAAACTGTAAGTGCTCCTCCCCATGTTGTCATATTTGGTATTTTCTCTGTATGTGGGTTTATGTAGTTATAAGTACATAAAGTGACTATGCTGGCATTAATGGGTGACAGGTCATGGGTTATCTGGGAATGACTGCACACCTCTGGGGTTAAAGGTAGTTAGCCTGTGTGAGGGTATTCCCCAATAACTCACGGCCTGTTGTCCATTAATGCCAGCGTAGTCGCTATTAATAACAATGCCAGGCAGGATTGGGATGGAGTTTGTGTAACGGTGGCTGGTTCTGCCCACAGCGAGGTTCGCACCAAGGGATCTCGCCGTGACAAGAGAGCGATTTAGCTCGCTGAGCTAAAGACTCAAGTCTCTAACTCCGGGAACTAATCGTACTCTTATCCACGTCACTTTCTGCAGCGGGCGCTCATGTACCAGAGCTCACCCGCTACATTTGGATCCTATTCATTTGCTGATCTCCGAGAATACATTGCAATAGTTGGTCTACAAAGTTATCACCCATAGCCCTGACAAATATTGGTAGTTGTGCACTTTAAGCAAAGTTGGCATTGTCAAGAAGTGTTACAGAGAACCTACATTGAACCATTACACTGAACCTTTCTCATAGAGCTGTTCCTCATTTCTTCAGCAAGCTATGCTGAAATGGTGGTGGACAGCCTAATTTCAAAAGCTTTCATGAGGTAGCCTTTCAAAAATGAGTCATCAGTGGATGGATGAAGCAGACTTCTTGTTTTCCTCTTCCCTTTGTTAAAAGTGAATGATTCTTGAAATCATTCCTCGTTGATCTGGCAGGCACACTTTATTTGAAATTGTCCTGGTTGTTAGTTGTCGGTTCTGTTTTTCAAAGCCATTTAGGCAATTTAATGTATTAACTACCTAAAATGTATAAGGGTTGGGTCCTGGTTATTGGTTGGGAAATGTAAAAAAAATAATATATATATATATTGGTTGCAAACCTGAATTACTTTCTTGCATTCTATTTTTAATTAGCTTGTTTGCCAATTTTTTATTAGTTAAAACCTGATGTGAAATGCATGCAAATTTGACTAAAGTCTGACTTGACCTACCAGCTGTATTTTTAATTTGTGTTGGAGCTAAGCTTCATATATGCATTTGCGTGACTCTTAAACTCTTACACTCTCTGCGAGTGGCAAAATTCATAAACAGAATTTGGCAGAATTAGATTATTTTCTCTCTTATTATGGGCATAAAATATACAGTAAAAAGTAAGACATTTATATATGTATATATATATTATGGGTGTGACGGTATACTGGTATGATGGTATACCACGATATTGAAATATAAAATAGTACTATTATAAACTTAACCGAATATAGAGATAGTGGCAAAAGCTATTTTCATGTGGGGAAAAACTATTTCAACCATTACCCTAATAAAATGTCTAAATAACCCATATTCAATAATATAATACTGGACCTGGGGTGTCTGTTAATGTCATTTAATCCCACCACCCATAGACATAAATACGTAGATGCCACATTGGCTGCTGTTGTATGTTGCAGCAATTCATCTGCATGGCCGCCATATTGAGGTGGGCAGGATCCGCATTTAAACAAACGTATGGTTATTTTAGTGGCATTTTGCTTGTTATAAACATGCGTTTCCACAATGATTTTCCACAGAACCTGGTGGTGAACACGATATGAAAAGGAATTAGCCTATGCAAAATTGCCACAATGTTTTGCAGCATTTGTCTGTACAAATATGAGGAACCATAGAAGCAAAGCTCATGGGATAACTTTTCACAGGTTATTTCACTATTTCACTATCACTTAAAGCTGATATTGAATGACTGACAAATATCGCCATGATGATAAAAAACATATAACATTTGCTAGTTGTCAAACCACTGCAAGACCAAGTGACTAAAAGTGATATTTACTTGATATTCATCTACTTCTAATAAATCTGCAAAGAGCCATACAATAAACAAATCGAGTTGTAAACTTTGTGTGATACTTTTCTTAGCTTAAGAACTGATACCGTGATATACAGAAAACTGTGATATTGAGTAGTACGATTATCATACTGTGAAATTTTCCTAAAATCATATATCCTGTATATTGATTGGCACAGGCATTTATTTGGGTATCCCGTTGGGCCCTTATTGAGACATAATCAACGCAATCCAAACTACATTTTAATTCGATTTGAACTGCAAATTATAATTTATATTTTATTAAGAACTTTTTAAGAACTATTTATTTTTAAAGAAATATAACCAGTGACATCGTCAGTTCAGGATCAATGTATATATATCAAAAACAACTTATATATGTTATCGGGGGGATCCTGGCCATCCTGCACAGGCAAACGGAATATGGCTCAGTCTAACCTAAATGCTCATAAACAAGCATGTTGCCATCATTGACAGGTTTATTACTCTATGAATAAAACCAGGGCACTAAGGTATGTAGCTTTGGCAGCCAGCACAGTCCATATTAGGTAATCACACCACATTTATAAGCCTACACACCACACACCATGATTTTGGGGTACTACATATGAGCTGGAAATGATGGGTCAGAGAGAAAATAATTATGAGCCAGAAATAAGTGGAGGCCAACCTGGCATGTTTGGGCTTGTCTTCTGGTAGCAATTGTTGCCTGAGCATATTATATCTTTCCAAATATTAGCTCAGTCAACATTTCTGTGTAAACCAAAGCTGGCTTCCCCAGGCCCTAGTGATGTTTGGTATCTCAACGATTCTCAACATGAGAGGAGCATATCAATGGCAACCTTTTAATTATATCTTGTGGTAGTAAGTGACCCAAAACAAAATATATAAAAAAGGTGTCTGAACCAGTTTTTTTGCAGGTCCTACCCCCACACCGTAAATTAATCAGACATGGGCTAAAGAGTGAAGGAGCCACCCCCCCCTCCTCCAAACACCTAAAGTGTGACCTGTTGAGTTGATGGCTTGAGCTCAGGTCCAGCAGTTTCTTCCATTTCATCTTTTTTGTGATTGTTACATGTCAATTTTATTTCTATGATTTAGTATTTGTTAAGGTAGTTGAACCTAGATCTGTAGATTGGACATTGAAAATGTTGTCTTCGTCTAACAGTTATAATTGAGGGGTTTTAATACATAATACATTTACATTACATTTACATTTTAGGCATTGTGTTCAGGGAATATTATGGTTCAAACTTCATCAGGTTCAGTTTGTAGAGTTCCAGGAACTAATTAGTACGCCCTTTAGAGAGTTAGCCTGCACGTTGAAGCGGGGTAGGGGGAAGCCTCTAGAGCAGGTAGGGAGAGAGAGTTGGGTGATGGTAGGGCGCCAGCGTAGAAAAGTGCGCACACATGCAGGGATGCATCTCCAGAGATTATGGTGTCCAACCGATTCCAGCCCTTGCAGGAAGAGGATCTGGCCCAGCCCTCTGTGAGTGGGAGGACTGATGAGCCAGAGGGCACCCTGGCTTCCATGCCACCCAGGAAAAGGGAGTTAATTGTAGTGGGGGATTCTATAATTAGAGGTATAGACAGTATAGTCTGTTCGCGGGAAAAGTAATCTCGCATTGGCATGTTGCCTGCCTGGTGCTCAGGTTGGAGACCTTCTGGAACACGCGGACAAGCTCCTGGCCAGAGCAGGGGTGGATCTAGTGGTCATGGTCCACGTTGGAACCAATGGCATAGGTAAGGGTAGGTTTGAGGTTCTGCAGGACAAATGTATAGAATTAGAATCAAAGTTAAGGGGCAGAACCTCCACGGTGGTCTTCTCTGGAATTCTGCCAGTACCACATGCTAGCAAAGGCAAGTAGAATTTTATATAGAGATTTAACAAGTGGCTACAAACCTGGTGCAGGAAAGAGGGGTACAGGTTTATGGGGCAATGGGACTCCTTTTGGAACAGGGGTGACCTGTACTAGTGAGACGGGCTACACTTGAACCGGAGGGGTACAGATGCATTGGACCAGCGTATGCTCAGGGTAGCGGAGGAATATTTAAACTAGGGACTGGGGGGACAGGGAGGGAAATTAGTAGTAGTAGTAGAGTATAATAAATTGGAGGATATAATTAATAAAGATTTTTTGGATCATAATGTGAATAGAGGTGGTTTGGCACAGTTATGTGTGGAGAGGAAGGCCAATGTAAGTATGAGTAAGGCTCTGAAGTTCATGTGTTTAAATGGCCCTTTATGTGAAAGACAATCTTAATGTGCAGGGAATTCCAGGTATAAACTCATTTGTTTCTTGTGAGGACATCTGGATTAGATTACTGGGAGATATTGAGAAGAACCTTAATATAGGAGTATGCTATAGACCTCCAGCTTCAGATAGTAACATAAATAGTATGCTCTTTGCTAATATGCTAATTCAAAACAAACCTGTGCTGAAGGAGAGACGATAATAATGGGTGACTTCAATTACCCCTCTATTAATTGGGAGAGAGTGACAGGTCAGGTCAAATGTGAAGAGGAGTTTTTAGATATGGTCAATGACTGTTTTTTTATACAGTCTGTTACTCAACCTACAAGAGGGAAATCAATACTGGATCTGGTTTTGTGTAACAATCCTGATAGAATTTGCAGCACAGAGGTAGAAGAACCACTAGGGGCAAGTGACCACAGTGCAGTTATTTTTGATATTTTTTTGCCAAGTTAAGACAGCCTCCTCTAAAGCTAGAATTTTACATTTTAGACGAGCTGACTTTAATAAAATGAGTAGTAATATAGATTGGGTAAAACTTATAGATTGCAGAACTGTGAATGAAAAATTGACTATATTTAAAAGGGATATTGTAGATGTACAGTGTAAATTCATCCCCAAAGTAAGGAAAAATAGGATGAAAAAACAGTCTCCACAGTGGATGACTAAATCTTTACGGGTGATTTTGAGGCAAAAGAAACGACTGTATAGAGTATATAAAAAGGATAACTCAGAGAGAAACAAGTTAGATTATTGTAATATGCGGGCTAAGGCTAAAAAGGAAATAAGATCAGCTAAAAGGCGGTTTGAAATTAAAATTTCCCAAGATGCAAAAAGTAACCCTAAGAAGTTTTTTCAATACTGTAGTAGAAAAGGAAAGTTAAAGATGAGGTTAAGTGCATTAAGAATAAGGAAGGAACTTTGCTTTATAATAAGGACATTGCAAACACACTAAACAGTTACTTTGTGGAGAGCTTTACTAGAGAAGAGGTTATAAATATGCCTAAATGTATAGACAAGGTAGGGAATGTTTTGGAGGACTTTGAGATAAGGGATGTAGAAGTACTACAAAAACTACAAAAACTTAAGACAAATAAGGCAGCAGGCCCGGATGGCATATATCCCAGAGTACTCAAAGAACTTGGGGAAATTATATATAAACCATTGACAGATATTTTCAGTCAATCCATAATCACTGGAGAAATACCAGATGACTGGAAACAGGGTAGTATAATTCCAATATATAAGAAGGGGGACCGTACTGACCCAGGGAACTATAGGCCTGTCAGTTTAACTTGCATCGCATGTAAAATGCTGGAATGTATTATTAGGGATAAGTTGGAATCATTCTTGAAAAATAATAGTATTTTAAGGGAGAGCCAGCATGGATTTCTCAAGGGGAGGTCATGCCTAACAAACCTCCTGGACTTTTTCGAAGAGGCTACAAAGTGTGTTGACCTGAACCAGGCTTATGATGTTATATATTTGGACTTTCAGAAAGCATTTGACAAGGTACCACATGAGAGGCTCATTGCTAAAATGAAATCGGTAGGAATTGTAGGAGTAGTTTCACAGTGGGTTAAAAATTGGCTGCAAGGGCGAATACAAAGAGTAACAGTAGGTGGGGCCGAATCTGACCTCGGTGCTGTGGGCAGTGGTGTCCCGCAGGGATCGGTGCTGGGACCTCTGCTCTTCCTTATTTACATAAATGATCTGGATATGGACATTAGTAGCAAAATAGTTAAATTTGCAGATGATACTAAACTTGGGGGTTTGGCAAACAGTTTGGAATCGACTAAAGTAATCCAAGATGATTTAAACAAAATCCAAAAATGTTCAGATACATGGCAGATGACGTTCAATATTGCTAAATGTAAAGTAATGCATGTGGGAAATAAAAACATTAGACAGGAGTATTTTATGGGAGGAGAAAAGTTAGTAGGTGTTCAATTTGAAAAGGATTTAGGAGTTGTAGTGGATCAAAGCCTATCTGCATCAAAGCAGTGTGCTACAGCAGTGAAAAAAGCCAACAGGATGCTGGGATACATAGCAAAAAGTATTGAGTACAAATCAAAGGAGGTTATATTAATGTTATATAACGCCTTTGTCAGACCGCACTTAGAATACTGTGCAGTTCTGGGCACCGCACTACAAGAAAGATATTGAAGCTCTTGAAACAGTCCAAAGAAGGGCAACTAAACTGATACCTGGTATGAAAGGTAAAAGTTATGATGATAGACTTAAGGCACTCAATCTATTTAAACTTAGCAAATGCAGACTTAGGGGGGATTTGATTGAGGTTTTTAAATTCCTAAAAGGGATTAACAAAGTAAAATACCAAAGATTTTTTAAGATAAGTGGGGTCAGCAGAACAAGAGGCCACAGGTGGAAATTAGTTAAAGGCAAATTCCGCACAGATATTAGGAAGTTTTTCTTTACACAGAGAGTTGTCAATGCCTGGAACAGCTTGCCAGGTCAGGTAGTAGAGGCAGAAACGCTCGGGCTATTCAAGGCCAGGCTAGATGTAGTACTAGATGTTCTTTAGATTAGGACATGATGAGCCAAGATGGGCCGAATGGCCCGTTCTCATCATTATGTATTCTTATGTTCTTATGTTCTTATATGCATGTTAACTAGCTAATAGTAAGCTCATAGTGATGCAGTATAGTGCTATTATTACTCCCAAAAAATCACAGAAAATTTTCATGATGATAGTAAAGAAATGCATTTTTGAGAGCAAGTTCGGCATCATTATAGTAAGATCATATCCTGTAAGATTCCACTCAAACACATCAAATGGCAGAAGTGTCCGAGTGGTGAAGGATAGCGTGTAGTCTTCCCTTTGTGATACCGGAACGGGATTAAATGCAGGTTAATTATATAGTTAAATAACTACTCTATCTGACTCCAATTTATGTTAGCTTTCTCCTTGTTAACTGTTACTTCTAGAATCATATATGCAAATGTGAGACTATAGTCTCTCAGCTTGCGTGGTGTGGCTCTTTACATATTGCTATCTCTATATGAGATGCAGACGTGCCTTTGGCCTGTGTAAAGCCTGCCAAGGATACTATTGCGTATCTTGCAATGGCACTAATGTATAAGCAAGTGACTACAGAGTGCGATGTTCTATGTGTGTGTTAACGGTAATCTTAAAACCACAATGTTTAACTGCATTTTATATTCATGAGCGATGCTGAGGTATGAAAATGTTTATTAGCCGGACTTGCAGAAATTGTTACAGAAACATCAAACAGAATTTGAGTAATGTAAGCATACAAAAATGGATATAAGCGAATGTTGTCTTAGTAACGAATCTCCCCAAAGTATGCCACTTTCCCCCCTATATCCCCACACATCAAAGGGAACCATGAAACACCAAATCACTGAAAAACTGAACCACTCCCTGCGCTGTTTCTGTACGCGCATCACACTACGTTCATTATTAGTTTCACAGATGGCCGCTGACATGTAGATCATTTGAATTTCACTTTTGAATAGTGTTCTGAGATCTTTAGTAAGCACCACCTGTACCACATCATCAATGACACCAACCCACTGCTCATAACATCAGCCCTCCAACAACACCAAATATGATTATACTGTACAGGTATATGTAAATAATGAAGTTACAGTATAACACATTCAACTCAGTGATGTGGTCAACAGTCCTGAGAACAGCCCCCACCATGTCCTGTTTTGCTGAGACAGCAGGACTGCTTTTATTAGTGTGAGGTTTGTAAGGCATCTGGGACAATACCATTGTTTACGCATCTCGCCTGTTTGCTTGCTACTGGCAACATAAACACAGTTCACATTCTTTTGGGTTACTTCTATGAACTGCCCTACACCAGTGTAACATGATCTACATGGTTGAGCTACTAGCTAGCATTGACTTTAGTATAGCAATTGGTGCAATACCTAGCTAGCACGATTATTTAGTTAAATACTTCAAAATGTAACATAATGTTCATGATGAGATGACATAACACATACCTTTATCTTTGGCCTGTTTCTCCTCTTCTTCTTTACTCTTTTTTCTGAACTTAAATCCCGAAGGCTTTGATATTTTCATCTTGGCAACCTATTGTACCTCGATGTGTATGTGACACGATTGAGTCAAAAAGTTCCCTTTTTTTGGCTGGTGTTAATTATATATATTTTTTAATTATTTGTTATTGAGATTCTATCAAATATAAAGAAGGAAATGTATAGTAATATCCACGAAAAAATACACCATATTATTTAAAAAGTAGCTCTCCAACCCTCCCCCCTTCCAAATGGTTTTGTCTCAATCAATCAATCAACGTTGCATCTTCTGACATTCCAAATATAAATTGTCATGAAAAGCACCGCATTCCCAGCCCCAGTTTGGTTACGGTGAATGATATCACTCAGGTAGGCACTGTTTTAATTATGGAACCATGATAAAACAACACTTACTTATTTTTTATGTTATATATCCATGAAAAAAACTATGAAGTAGGTCAGTAGGACTTGCCACCTTCACGCTGTAATTTCGTCATTACTAGCCTCGGTACTTACGAGAAAGTAAGCTAGTCTAATTATCATTAAAATGACATTATCTCCATCATGCAGGACAACTTACAAATATGCAATTCATTTCTGAAGCAGGTAGTTACGTTTTGCAGTTTTGCTAGTTTAGTGTAGTCACCCCCTTTTCTAAAAACGTGATGTTTAAAAGTGTATTATTGTTTGGGCATGTAGCAGTGTGTTTCCCTGTTAAAATAAAAGTTTCAATCAATCAATCGATCAATCCAGTTTGATTGGGAAATAAGAAGCAGCATAAACACTGCTAGAAGAGGCAAATACACCTGTCTCCAAAGAAAGGCAAAATTATTTTCACCTCCCTGACCCTGGATCCGTTTTTCAGCCATATGCATAGATGTAACAAATATATGAGTGTGTTTAAGTAGTGTGTGTGTGTGCGTGCGTGCGTGCGTGCGTGCATATTATAATATAATACTGGTTTCTTTTCCTCTGTGTGATGCTCAAAAACATGTTAAAAACAGGTCCCAGGCTCTTTCTCAAAGAAACCATTGATCTAATGTGACTGAATTGGTCCAAACAACTGAACACTGCATTACTTACACTGACTGACTTGCATTACTACATCAAATCTGTGGTTTCTTCATGGAATAATGTATTATTATTATATTATAATATATTACATTATATTATATAATATTATATTATATTATATTATATTATATTATATTATATTATATTATATTATATTATATTATATTATATTGTATTATATTATTATAATGTGTTTCAGTAGAATTTATACAGGTCCCATGTTATGAACATAGTGTGTGATTATGGATGGCGGCAGTGTGGCAACATTGGGGGGGGAATAGTACGTGTCAGTGGGGTGAGTGCCCTTTTTTTTCTTGAGCCCCTGCCCCCCAAAATGTCTGTGCATGGCCCTGTCAGTAGCTATTGATATATTATTTCCATTTGCTTGTGTGTGTTACGAGATCAGGGACGCATTTGGTTGCAATGTTATTTTGTGATTTCATTGATTGATTTGTACTGTACAGTGTGAGTTTGAGAGGCATTATTGACCTCCACCCCTCACCCACCTTGGGCTTCTAGCAGGTAAGGACTAGGAGACTTCTATGCCTGCCCGATGCTAGCGTAGCGTTGAGCGCAGATGAGCGAGACTGTAGTGAGCATGCGTCTGTGTCTGTTTAAGGAGAGTTGTGTGCGTGCACCCCTTGCCGGCGTGTCACCCTAGCGACTGCCTATATTGCCTATGCCAGGATCCGCCACTGTTTTGGTGCATGGCGCATTTTCCTCTTTAATTTCCTACAGTAGTGTGATTAATGTGTGACCTGTATCACTTCACTATTTGCTATTTAGTTAATCGAAGGAGGGCAATTCTCGGAAGGATCTCCTGCCTTATCCTGTTTTGCCTCTGTGTCTTCTCCTGGCTCTGATGACTGCTGCTTATTGACATACCTTTTATAGAATGTGAGCTAGTATCTGCGTTCACAAAAATCCCACCTGCTTTCAGGTGTTCTTACATTTTGCATGCAGGGAGAAGAGTCAGCATGCTTTAGTAAATCAGATGGAATATTTCATATTTAGCATAATTTACAAAATCTCCACCCTGTTTAAGTACATCACCTCGGGTATAAATATGCATGAACAGATGATACATGAACTATGCATCTACAGGAAAGGCACAGACTGACATAACCCCTGACAACTACATCCTAATTGGCCAGTGTAGCCAAATGTGCATGTGGCATAGTCTACCAGCAGCTGGAATTCTGCAGAAGTAATATGACACCACTCGTCCCTAATAATGACCGGTGTGAGTGCGACTGGACGGTAGTCGTTGAGGCCGCTGATGACAGTCTTTTTTGGCTGTGGAATGATTGTGGCAGACTTCAGGCAAGGTGGGATGATGGATTTGGAAAGGGACAGGTTGAAGATCTTTGTGAAGGCCTCGGAGAGCTGGTCTGCATATTCCTTCAGCACCCTTCCTGTCACACCATCAGGGCCAGCAGCTTTCCTCGGGTTCACCGCTCTGAGCACACGCCTCACATCATGCTCCTGCACAGTGAGGATGTGGCTGTTGGAGGCTGGTGGAGGTGTTGTGTCAGACACCGCTGCTTTCACCTCAAATCGAGCAAAGAAACAATTAAGTTCCTCTGCCAGCGAAGCGTCTCCGTTGACAGCCGTGCGATTGCTGGATTTGTAGTTGGTGATGTGCTGGATGCCCTGCCACACCCGCCGTGGGTCGTTGTTGGTGAAGTGGTCCCCAATCTTCCTCTTGTAGGCCGCTTTTGCATCCCTGATTACTCTCTTCAGGTTGGCTCTAGCAGCACTGTCGCCGGACCTGAAGGCGGTGTTACGGTCCTTGAGGAGTGTACGGACCTCCTTTGACATCCAGGGCTTCTGATTGGGGTACACCCGGATTTGTTTGTCGACAGTGACATTGTCGACACAGTTATGAATGTAGCAGAGTACAGTTGATGTGTACACCTCCAAGTCCTGATCCTCAAAAATGTCCCAATTTGTCCTTCCAAAGCAATCCTGTAGCTACGAGGAAGCTCCTTCAGGCCATGTTTTAACAGTCTTTGTGGTGGGTTGAGTTTTTCTTCTGAGGGGGGTGTATGCTGGAGTTAGGAGTATGGATAGGTGATCTGACTGGCCTAAGTGTGGTAGCGGTGTTGACCTAAAGCCGTTCTTGATGTTTGAATAAACCTTGTCCAGTGTATTTTTCCCCCTAGTAGCACATTTGATGTGTTGTTGAAATTTCGGGAGAACTGCCTTTAAATCGGCACGGTTGAAATCACCGGCTGCTTCGGGATGGGTGCCCTGTTGTGCATTTATAGCACTGAACAGGTAGCCTAACATTATGCTAGCGTTAGCCTCCGGTGGAATGTAAACAGCTGTGATTATAACAGCAGTAAACTCGCGTGGGAGGTAAATAGGCCTGCATTTAACTGACAAGTACTCCATGTCAGAAGAACAGTGACTGTCTATGACTTTGGTATTAGTACACCAGTTGTTGTGTACATAAATGCATAGCCCCCCTCCCTTGCTCTTACCGGAGTCTTTGTTCCTATCCCAGCGAAATGCTGTGCAGCCTGCTAGCTCAATGGCTACATCTGGGATATGTGAGTGTAGCCACGTCTCTGTTATTAGCATAATGCAACAGTTTGCGGAGATCTGAAGATTCAGTTCGTCCATTTTATGGTAATGGATCTGGCGTTGATGAGAAAGATGCTGGGTAGTGGTGGTTTGTGTGGTTGTCTCTTCAGCCTAGCAAGTAGGCCGGACCGGCATCCACACTTTTGCTTCCTGTGTCTTCTCCGCCTACGACGCCTGTCGGAGCTGACAATAATCCACGGAGAGCCCGGTGTCCTGGCTATCTCCTCCGGTATGTTGTGTGAGTGCAGAAATTCACTCGTAACGGGCTGATTACGCTGTACTCCTATGATCAGAAGATCTGAGCGGCTCTAGACGGAGTTCGCACGGCTAAAACCTAACATTATCGGACCGACATATAAACAAAAACACATGTAATGTGCACCGAAAAGGAGAGCGCTGAGCCGCTGCGACTGTGCGCGCCGCCAATCGCCTTGCCAATCTAACACCATTACAGAACAATGAGAACCCCTCACTGTTTCCATTTTTCGTTCACTGCCTGTATGTTAATTGGTTTAAATAGTTTGCATAATGAAAGCACCAACATTTTATATTTATATGGTTTTTATAATTGTATCAATACATGAAGCATTGTACTCTACCTAGGCCTGCTGTCTTAGGCTGGGCCTGTTACCAGGAAATGTTGTTTAGCTGTTAATCGTTCAGTCCCAGGATCTGCTGTTTCTGTAAATATTGAAATAGGTTTGGTGAAGTGGATGTCGGCTTCCAGCCTCGAAGATGAATCTGGTGAAAACCAGGGTGAATGAGATAATTATGGAATTTTGGGATCCATGGGAGGAATGCAAGAATGATTGGACCCGCGTGTAGTTGTGAGTAGAATCAGGAGGTGTGGATGTGATTGGTGGGTGCGTGTGGGGATAGACTGGAGGGAAAAAGATAGAAAAACTGGAAAAATGAAAGTGGAGAAGATAACATTGTTTTGTGTGTGTGGTGCTAGTGTGGGAGCAGAAGAAAGCTAAAAAGATAAATATATGAATACTGATTAAGAAATTCTTCTTACATCATTTTAAAGCAACCTGTTCTAGGCTGGGTTTAAAGGTGACGGCTCTCCATGTTCAAACCAGGGGAAGCCAGAATTCAGCTGGACAAAATGTATAACACAATGGGGTCCAAATCCCTGGATGAAGGGCCAACCACCTTTAAACAATTTGGAAAAAAGAGAAAAGCAAACCATTTGCTGTTAAGCAAAGAAAAAATAACCTTCGTATGAAGCAGCTTTTTCTTACACTTACAAATGTAATCAGCAGTAAACTGCATGAAGTAGGAAAAACCTTCGATTTTAACTCCCTGAGGTCCATGCTTAGCTCAGAGAAGCTTTGTGATTTTGGCATGGTGTGATATTTATCTCAATTTCATCAACTTAACACACACTTAATCCAAAGTTTTTTACATTTTTATTTGAAGGACAATCGCAGCTACATTTATATGCCATCAATAGTTTGGTCAGTATCATATGCAGCTTGTAAATAGATCTACAAACACACAAGTTATAAAGAGTAAATTGTTCTGCCGTCACAAAAGTTGTGAAAGCACACACTAAACTATAGTGACTAATTGTTTTGCCAATATGCATTTGTTCATCAAGGTCTTGGTTATGTAAGGATGTCAAAATAGTTTAGCACATCTGAGATCTAAATAGCTAAAAACCTGTTTTCAGCAGAACTGGTCAAATTTATTTCAGGCTGTGGGAGGGCTATATGCTAATTTCCTGAATATTCATTAGTTTAGTTTAGTTTATTAGTTTATTATTTTGAGGACATTCCAGATACATGAACCATATAAAATACAGTAAAAAAAGGCAGCATTAACCTAGTCGGTTGTTAACCCCGGCCAGTTGTTAAAAAGCATCCTAAAAAGTAAAGTAACAAGTAAAAAGTAAAATCATTGATTAAAATAATACATTTCGATACCCTAAGGGCACGTGGCCAAGACAAGGCACAACAACATCACACTTGACAAATAAACCACAGGACGTTTACAGGCCACACCACATTAAGCACTTACAAACAGTAATACATTAAACAAAACAGGTAAGATGGAGAGGCACACCTGAGGGTTGTCCACACCTGTAAGATCTGCCAGATGGGCCATCTCTCTTTCAAAGGCCATCAGACAAAGACAAAAGCCATCAGGGTAAGCAATAGTCATACAGAGCCATGCAGAAGACAGAAAGAAAAAACGTTTTTTTCATTTTGGAAGATTTATTTAAAACATCACACAAACTATATACAAAAAATCGGCCTCCCTTGTGGTCCAGTGGTTACAACGTCCGACGCTGGCCACGGAGACCGGGGTTCAATTCCCCGTCTCGCCAAGTGTCGGCTTTGGCCGGGAGTGCCACCAGGGGGCGGCGATTGGCTGTCCGCCCCAGGGAGGGGGAGGAAAGCCGACGTGACGTTCGCTGCGTATAGTGGCCCTGTAAGTACCGGGGTTCGGTCGACGGCTTGGCGAGTGATGTCTCGGAAGAGGCGTCACTTCGCCTTCGTCACTACTGGTCGCAGGACTACGGCAGCGAACTCACATTACTAGGGGGATTGACGTAAAATAGCGGGTCTAATTGGCTACCAAATTGGGAGAAAATGGGATAAAAAAAGAAACAAAAAAAACTAAACAAAAAAAAACTATATACAAAAAATCTAAATTAAAACATGGTGAGACAATCTGTTCTTTCACAGTCTTTGGTGCCACTTCTCAAAACTGTAGACACAAGGGAACATCACAAACCTTGCACTCCCATGGAGTGCACTGTTGTTTCCCCGACATCTTGCAGAGTACTCATTTCTTGCGACCAACAGAAGCCAGTTTGCCAACATCCAGAGTCTGTTTGGCAGTGGGCACAGGCACATGATCAAAAGTAGCCAGTTTTCTGGGTTTAAGATATTTAATTATCTTTAAATGTCTGTATGAAAACGAAAGCAAAATCTGTGTCTGCAGAGACACGGAAAGACATAAACGAAACAAAACAAAATAACCAACCATCAGGAACAAACAAGTAAGATGGTAAATCCAAAATGTATCCAAAAACTCGGAATAAACTAAACACTGGGAATCTAAACAACAATAAGCACACGAACAAACAAGTTCTCGAGAGGCAAGAAACATTAATCACAATAGGTACTATCAAGCTAAGCTAGATAATGTCCAAGTGCCAAAACAGAGAATGCCAGCTGGTTAAATATCTTCCCATTAATTATTCACAGCATTTCGCAATGACTCTGATTGTTTCCGTATAGCGTCACAAGACGGAATTCATATATTTTCACGAGTATTTGAAAACATGGGAAATAAAATAAATATCAGTAGGCTATACACAGTTTGTTGCTGGCAGATCGCTACCGTAAACACAGACAAGATGCTACATAATGTTGGCACATTGTAGCTATGTGTTGTTTACCACTGCGATTTCACACATGGCCCACGCCCATCCCCGAGACTAGCACCTAGTTACCATGTCAATAGAAGGGGGACGGTACTTCCAGGTAAAACAGAGAGTGAAAGGCAAGGTTTACTTTTGGTCTAATTAACCTAATTTAAAAAATCTCATATTATTTGCCAGTGCTCAAATCGGAAAATCACGATTCTAAGGTTTCTGTCAATGTTTTTGCCGCGTGTGTATGATAAAATCTCGCGACGTTAGAAATAGTAATATACTTTTATTGCTGCTCGGATCGTCGGCGATCCAGTCGACCTCAGGGGGTTAAGAAGATAGAAATGGTGAGTCATAAAATTTGTTGAAAAGTTTTTGCCAAGATGTGCAATTTTGCGAGCTGATTAGTTGATTGTTGGATGGGAGCTGGCTGTGAAATCTTCCTGCTTTTATTGGTTACCAAGGGCTGCTGTTTGTAGATTGATGTGTAGACATTTCAAAAAGTAAAATGCTGATTGGTCAGGAATATGAGATAAGCTGCTGCTGATTTGATTAAAGTTGGAGAGGAAGCTGAGAACAGCATGCTCAGGAACCAATGGACGGTGCAACCTGATGACTGGCCATGACTGGGTCATGGAATATGACACCAGCCAAGCTGATTGGGGCATGCTGGTCACATGATGCTGAAAGAGGGCTAGTTGACTGACTCAGAGGGTGATGAGAAGAGGTGTAGGGAAATTGCATAAGACATGTACTGTACAACATATCAGTAAATTAAAATGGATTTTTAATTTTTTAAATTAAATTAGAAGGCAGGGATATAAGAAGTGTTGAGCAAGTCGGCAGTGGTGATAAAAATAGGCTAGATGAACAGAATTTAGTGGTAGTGGAGTCCGAAAAAGTGGGTTTTGAGTCTCTTGTGGAAGATCGCAAGTGATTCTGCAGTCCTGACTGATTGCAGAAGGTTGTTCCACCACCGAGGGGTCAGGACAAAGAAGAGGCGAGACCACGATGAGCGGCTGCTGGGTGCCCGGAGGGATGGGGCAGTCAGTTTGCCAGAGGAGGCAGAGCGGAGGAGTCTGGGTGGGGTGTAAGGAGTGATGAGTGACTGGAGGTATCAGGGAGCAGTACCTCTGGCCGCTTGAAAAGCAAGCACCAGTGACTTGAATCTGATGTGTGCTGCGATGGGGAGACAGTGCAGGGAGGAGAGTAGAGGGGTGACGTGAGTGAACTTCGGCTGGTTGAACACCAGGCGAGCGGCAGCGTTCTGGACAAGTTGCAGAGGTTTGATGGCACAGGCCGGAAGGCCTGCCAGCAAGGAATTGCAGTAGTCCAGACGTGAGATCACCAAAAGTCTTCGCCTCACTGTGCGTGCAGATGCACTCACACCTGCCTGCTGCCATTCCTGAGCAAGCTCTGCACTGGTGGTGCCCCGATCCCGCAGCTGAATCAACTTTAGGAGACGCTCCTGGCGCTTGCTGGACTTTCTTGGGCACCCTGAAGCCTTCTTCACAACAATTGAACCTCTCTCCTTGAAGTTCTTGATGATCCGATAAATGGTTGATTTAGGTGCAATCTTACTAGCAGCAATATCCTTGCCTGTGAAGCCCTTTTGGTGCAAAGCAATGATGACTGCACGTGTTTCCTTGCAGGTAACCATGGTTAACAGAGGAAGAACAATGATTTCAAGCACCACCCTCCTTTTAAAGCTTCCAGTCTGTTATTCTAACTCAATCAGCATGACAGAGTGATTTCCAGCCTTGTCCTCATCAACACTCTCACCTGTGTTAACGAGAGAATCACTGACATGATAATGGAGTCCCTTACCAGCTGTACAAGAGTGCGCCAGATGTGCTGAGGTATCTATGGAAGCTCATGAAGGTAGTCTGGAAGAAACAGGTTATTCCTAAGGCGTGGCGCAGAGCAGGAGGATTTTTTATTCCCAAAGAAAGGGATTCTATAGAGATAAGTCAGTTTAGGCCTATCAGTCTACTTAATGTAGAAGGGAAAGTTTTATTTAGCATTGTGGCACAGAGGCTGTCTAGGTACTTAGAAAAGAATAGACTAATTGACACTTCGGTGCAAAAGGCTGGAATTCCAGGCTTCTCTGGGTGCTTAGAGCACACCAGCATGATTTGGCACCAAATCCAGTCAGCTCGGCATGAGAAAAGAGAACTCAATGTTGTATTTTTGGATCTAGCAAATGCTTTCGGGTCAGTACCACATAGTCTGTTGTGGAAGGCGTTTGATTTCTTTAGAGTGCCGGATAGTATAACAAGGTTAGTTAAAGCTTATTTCTTAGACATTCAACTCTGCTTTACTACAGCAGAGTATACTACAGCTTGGCAGCAGCTGGAGATAGGCATTATGGCAGGGTGTACAATTTCCCCATTAGCTTTTACCATGGCAATGGAGGTCATTATTAGAGCTTCAAAATGGGTAGTAGGTGGGGAAAGGCTGCAGGGGGGGCTGCGGCTTCCACCAATTAGGGCTTACATGGATGATATGACAACTATGACGTCAACAGCTCCATGTACTAGTAGATTACTAGATAAGCTAAATAGTAACCTACAGTGGGCCAGGATGAAAGTGAAGCCAAGTAAGTCTAGGAGTATTTCAATTGTTAAAGGGAAGGTAGTAGACAAGAAGTTTTTCATAGATGACGAAATGGTGCCAACAGTCAGAGAAACCAGTCAAAAGCTTAGGAAGATGGTATGATGCAAGCCTCAGTGATAAGGGCCAATTTCAGGAGATAAGGCAGGATATGATTCAAGGCATTTTAGGTATAGATAAGTCAGGGCTCCCAGGAAAGCTAAAATTGTGGTGCTTGCAGTTTGTATTGTTGCCTCGGCTAATGTGGCCTCTGACAGTGTATGAGCAGGGTTGGGTTGTAACGGAATACATGTAACGGCGTTACGTAATCAGAATACAAAAATCAAGTAACTGTATTCAGCTCGCGTTACATTTGAAAAACGAGTAATCTGAATACAGTTACTTTAATAAACCTGAAGTGAATACATTTTGGATTACTTCTTGGAATTCTTGGTGGAAAGTTTTCCTTACAAACATTAATGAGCTGATATTCATTACTAAAGTTACAGCATGAAATTATCACGCCTACATGATTATCATCACACAGCTCACGAAAACTACAGCCGCACAGAACCAAAAACTGCGTTAAGAAAAATGCGTTTAAAAAAAAGCGCGCGCCCACACTCAGACAAACATTGATAGGGACAAGATGGAAGAAAAGTCAGCTTTTAGTTTGTGGCGTTATCGACACAATTTCCAGTTTAAAGAAGAACATGGGAAAAATCTGTCGGTCCAGTGTACCTTGTGTCTTCCAGGAATAAAGATACTGTCGACTCGACTTCGAATCTTAAAAAGCACTTGGAGTAAGTCGACGTTAGCTAACCTTCAGTTTAATTAACACAGTTCTGCAGTAATTTGCTGTTACCTGACCTTAGCCTACGGTTTGAGGCATCGCATTAACTGCTCTGCTAATTTTATACTGCTTTCTTTATTGTTGAAACGATGACATTTTATTTTATTCTTTTTATTTTTCCCAGTTTTCTCCCAATTTGGTAGACAATTGTACTCTACTATACGTCAATTACGTTATGCACTGCCGAGCATTCGCCGCTACACAGCCCGCCAACACTGGCACTTTTCTAAGCCATATATATCCCTTACAAGTCGCTGTTATTCCAGTGCCAAAAAAGTTTCAAAAGTTATTACATTGTTTCAGATGCCGTGTTTGAGTTATGCTCATGATGAGCCATCAAAACAGTAAAAGAACTTGCCTTTCAATATCCCTTTGCTTTTTATTATGATTAATTTTGAATCTGTCCATTCTAATTCCATAACATGTTAATGACGACGACTACAACAAAAAAATGCAGATACAATGTTGCATATATTTAGCTAAATTGACATCTCAAATGTATTAGTATTTATTATTAAATGAACAGAAGCTGACCTGACCTCAACACAGTGGAAAGTTGAACATGACATCCTTTTTCAAAGTGTAATGCATAATAACTATTTTAATGTATTACTGATCAAATAAAAAAGTGAACATGGCGTGTGCAAAAGTTTGAGCACCCTTTTAGTACTAAGTAGCACCACCTTTGGCTATATAACAGCTTCCCAATGTCTCCTGTACCCCAAAACATACCCATCTGTGATGGAAAAGTAAGTAATCCAAAAGTATTCTAAAAGTAATCTGATTACGTTACTTTTTTGAGACATGTAACTGTATTCGTATCGGATTACTTTCAGAGCCGTGTAATCAGTATTCAGGAACTAATTACATTTACAAAGTAACCCTCCCAACCCTGTGTATGAGGTTCCCATTTCAAAGGTAGAAAAGCTAGAAAGGATGATCAACTCATTTATTAGAAAATGGCTTGGAGTCCCACGCTGTCTAAGCAGTGTGGCTTTGTATGGGAAAGGCATATTAGAGCTGCCAGTATCTAGCCTAACAGAGGAGTACAAGTGTGCTAAGGTTAGACTGGAAATGACGCTGACCCAGTCAAAGGATCCTGTGGTTAGAAGCGTAGCACCCACAGTTAAAACAGGGAGGAAGTGGAACCCAAAAGAGGCAGTGTAGCAAGCACAGGCAGCACTCAGACATAGAGACATCATAGGCCAGGTGCAGCATGGGCGTGGGGGCTTAGGGCTGTGTGCAGGGAAACCTGTGTGGAGTAAGGCGACAGCAGTAGAAAAAGAAAGCTGGTAGTGGAAGAAGTACATCGCCAGGAGGAGGTAGTAAGATGTACTAAGGCAGTGTCGCAGGCAAAGCAAGGTCAGTGGGTAAACTGGGAGAGTGTAGAGAAGAGAAGTTTGAAGTGGAAGGATTTGTGGAGCATGGAGGCAAGCAGAATTAAGTTCATTATAGGGGCTACTTATGATGTACTACCTTCTCCCCAAAATCGAAATCAGTGGTTTGATGAGGATGCTGCCTGCCCATTATGCTCTAGTGTATGTACACTTAGGCATATATTGTCAGGGTGTAAAGTTGGTCTTTCCCAAGGCCGTTACACTTGGCGTCACAACCAGGTGTTGAAATGTTTGGCAGCTGCAGTTGAGGAAAAACGTCTAGCAGTAAATTCTCTAGCTGTTAGTAAGGTAGATAAACAGATTGGATTTGTACGTGAGGGAGAAAAAGTCAGATCAAGAGAGTATACACGCAGGCGTGAGCTGGGACAGCTAGGAGTGGGTGGAGAAATAGTTAGCACTAGCCTACGGCCGGATATGCTATTGTGGTCTGAGGTGCAGAAGCTAGTCTATTTTATCGAACTCACTGTCCCCTGGGAAGACAGAGTTGATGAAGCAAACGAGCGGAAGAAGGCGAGGTATGCAGAGATGGCAGCAGAGGCAGAACAGCGAGGTTGGAGGGCTCGGGTACGGCCGGTAGAAGTTGGCTGTCGTGGTTTTGTGGCAAAGTCCGTTTTTGTACTCCTAAGCGAGCTGGGTGTTCGCGGACGGAGCTTGAAACTTGCGGTTAGGAATATGTCTCAGGCAGCGGAGCGAGCAAGTGAATGGTTATGGATAAGGAGGAAGCATGCTACCTGGGGAGCCCACTAACTTCGTAGCGTAGTGGATGTGTAGCATAATCACTTTGTGGCTGTACTTATAGGACTGTAGGTTTCATTGTAAGGAGGCCATATGGAACCGCATTGCTATTTGCATTGAGTCATGCATATGCATTAACGGTACCAGTGGGGCTTGTTATGGCTGCTTCGTGAGCGTACTATGTAGCGTAGTGTAGTGTATGTGTAGCATAATCACTGTGTGGCTGTATTTATAGGACTGTAGGTTCCAATATGATAAGTTACTTGAGGTGGTCGTGGCATGGAGGGGGGTGTTTCCAGGACGCTGGAACACTGTTAAGCCTTCTGGAGGTGTCGTGGGCCTAATTTAACGAAACATTGGTGATGGAAGGTACCCACTTGATAACCCCAATGACATGCTGCATACCGCTGTTGTTTAGGGTAGGTAACTGGCATTTGGTGCCATCTGAGGAATGACTCCGTAGATCTATGACGGCGTAGCGAGCCTGATGTCTCCTATGGTATTGCTTCTGATGATGGTCATATCACTCGCTTGTTTGTTTGTTAATCTATACTGGTCTTCTACAAGTCTTTACCTTGGATTATGGCACAAGGGATAGTAACATCTTGTCCTGTGTATTTGTGAATCTGAATATGTCAGCTATTCCCTTTGTGGCAGGGCTGAAATGCAGTGTAAATGTTTTTTGGGGGATTAAGTTCATTTTCATGGCAAAGAGGGACTTTGCAATTAATTGCAATTCATCTGATCACTCTTCATAACATTCTGGAGTATATGCAAATTGCCATCATAAAAACTGAGGCAGCAGGCTTTGTGAAAATTAATATTTGTGTCATTCTCAAAACTTTTGGCCATGGGTGTATATGTGCTGAAAAGTTAAAAAAGAAACATATTTCAAATATCAATGGATTCTTGTGTAGACCAAATCACTGCTAAAATCATTATTTTAACAAAATTATTATTAAATTATTATTATAGTATGTCTTTATTGATGACGGGTCATTTTTGACCCATGTTATGCATTAGAGGGGGTGTGGAGGGCTTATGTATCAAAGGGTTAAGTAAGATAGCCATCTTCCCCTTTAGTTAGCCTTATTTGTTTTTGTTCTTTTATCTTCGATTTGGCAACACTCTTTTCCCTGGTCTTGTGTCCTGTTGTGTGTTTAAGTGTAGTTGTATATATTGTTAATATGTAAATATAAACACTGTAAATACATTTGATTGCACCGTACCCTCTGCCTCAGTTCCATTTCTCCACCCTACATCTTATCATTAAATTCCAATTTTCCCGTATTATTATTAAAAACATTGTTACACCCCTCCCCAAATACCCCTAGACTAACTAGGGTCGTAACACTCTTATTCTGGACTCACTCGATCATATACACATAATCTATCATGAGGTGTCTAAAAGGTTAATCAGGTGGTGGGTTGTGCCCATTCGGCGCTGAAAAAGCCTTCCTGTTATTATATGTTGTACAGACTTCACAGTCATTCAGTGCTCGATCCACCATACTCGTTAAATAGGGCGACCACCATGCATTTTGAATGCGCTTAATGATTTCTGCCCTTGCGCAATGGTCTTGACCATGCGCATCCTTGATCATGGTGTGAATCAGTGATGCAGGCGCTACAAAGTGTCCTGCTGGTCCTCTCCACAACCCCTTGTGGGGGCCATCTTGTGCTTTTACAGCCCCCCTCTTTAGCCAAACACTGATTTCATACACACTTGCTTTGTTTTGTGCCTCAATGAAAGAGAAAAAGTCCCCTGTGGGACTAGGCTCTTCTGCTAACATTACACCCATCATGTTCTGCCCTAATGCAGTTTGACGCGTCACTTTATCCGCTAAGTTATTGCCTTTAGCTACTTTATAATAGCTACTGCTTCAGGTGATTTCATGGCCTCTAACAATTCTGAAATCGCCTCTCCATGTGTGATGGGTGTGCCATCAGCCCTGTGAAAGCCTCTTTGTTTCCAGATGATGCCGTAAACATGACAGACACCGTAGGCGTACACCGAATCTGTGTAAATATTGACACGCTTTCACGTTGCCATTTGACATTCAGCTGTTAGGGCCCTGATTTCTGCCAGTTGAGTGGAACACGGCTGCGCAAACTTCAGAGCCTGCATTTCAGCCTGCACTTTGGAGAAGGAAGTGCCTTTAGCATTCAACTGTACCACACCATATGGTGTGGCATGATTTCCTTTTTCATCTCTGTAACACAAACCATCTACAAACAGCGTGAGATTGGCCGCAATGGGTTGGTTGTGCAAATCTTCCCAAGCTTTAAGAAAAACTTTGAGCACATTCATGGGGGAGTACCATCAGAAGAAACATTCTAGTTGATGGGTTAATAGTCATGCATCGCCGGATGGTGATATCTGGTGCAGGCAAAATGACTTCGTAACTGGTTTTCCTAGCTTGGATTAAAACAAAGCATGGACTACTTAATAATGCATGTAATTGATGGGACGTATGTAATGTTACCGAATGTCCCATTGTCAAAGTGGAGGCTTTTTGATAAGCAAATGCAGCTGCAGCCAATACTTGATAGCATGGCGGCAATCCTTGCTCCACAGCATCTAATTTCATGCTATAGTAAGCCAATGGCTGTTTACGTGTGGGTGTGTCTTGCATCAAGACTGCACTGGCAAGGTTTGATCGCTCAGCAACATAGAGATGGAATGACTTACCGTAGTCTGGATTTCGAGTGTGGGGGCTGTTTGCATCTGATGTTTTAGGGCTTAGAAAGCCTCTTCTGCCTCTGCAGTCCATGATAATTGGATCACACTTTTGTTTTGCCCTGTTGCTCTAATTAATGCTCGTAATGGTGATGCAATAACCACATGGTCGCGAATCCATGGTCTACTGGCAGTGTAGTGTAATGGTTAGGGAGCTGGGCTTGTAACTCAGAGGTTGCAGGTTCAATTCCCGAGTGGGGGCACTGCCGTTATACCCTTGAGCAAGGTACTTAACCTGAATTGCTTCAGTAAAATATCCAGCTGTATAAATGGATTGTATGTAAAGAAATGTAAAACTGTGTAAGTCGCTGTGGATAAGAACGTCTGTTAAATGCCTAAAATGTAAAATGTAAATGAACTGTATCCTGCCATTCCTAAGGAAGGAAGCATCTGTCCAACTGTTTGGGGCTTGGGTGCCATAGTTATAGCTTTGACATGTGACGGTGCAATACGTCTCTTATCACCGGTCAGGTGTCTACCCAAGATATTCAACTGTTTACTGACAAACCTGTAGTTTGTCTTTGCTGACCTTATGACCTCCTGTTGCTAGAGTTTTCAATACAGCAACCGAATCTTCCTCACACTGCTCTTTAGTGGGGCTGCAGATTAGCAAATCATCCATATACTGAATCAGGGTGCTCAATATGTTCAAATGTGCAAGTCCTATGCTAGCACCCTATTGAACACTATGGGACTTTCGCAATATCCTTGTAGCAGCCTTGTGTATGTGTACTGCTGGCCTTGGTAAGTGAATGCAAAGAGGTATTGTGATTCTGGATGTAGTGGTACACTGAAAAAGGCAGAGCATAAATCAATTACTGTGTACCATTGTGTATTTGGTGGTATGTTGGAAAGCAGTGTATGTGGATCCAGGACTATAGGTTCCTCTGTTTTGACTATTAAATGTATGGCTCTTAAGTCATGTACCAAACGATAATCATTTGAATGTAGCTTTTTGATTGGACAAATTGGGGTGTTGCATGGACTTTCAGTCTTTATCAACACCCCGGCCTGCAACAGACCGTCAATCACAGGATTGATTCCATTTATTGCCTGCTGCCTGAGGGGATACTGCCTTTGACATGGCAACCTGATCCCGTTTTCAGTGTAATCTGCACTGCCTGTGCTGACCTAACGCAGCCTACATCTGTCTTGTGTTTTGACCATACATTCTCCAGCACTTTCTGTAACAATGTTTCATATTCTGGCATAAGGGGCATCTGTGTTGGTAAACTCTCTTCTAACAGGACCCTTTCTCCCAGTTCCTCGTCATATGTCTTTCCTGAGATTCTAATGAATTGTCTGTCTGGAGACATATGAAGGTATCTGTTCCCTGTTTGTATCCATTCTTGCACCTGTAGAGCTGTTTTGACCATTGGTCCCAATTCATGTGATTCCCTGCCTTCTGCTGTTAACAACGTCACATGTGGTGTAGATTCATGAACATGGAACCATTGGTGTAGGGATGGTGGCAATGTTACTATGGCTGCTGCTCCTTGTGGCCCGATATAAATGTCTTGGCTCACAATTGGAAAATGGTGCTTGTTGATGTCATCCCAGCATGCTTCATAATCCTAGTGCAATTGTTGCTTGTTGTACATGAGGGTACAGTGCAATGCCAATCGAGGTTCAGTAGCTGTCCCAAACTGGGTTCGCACCCATGGTTCCCACCTTTTCCATTGTTGTTGCAACATCGATTCTTGAGGAGTCAAGCACAGCTAATACACCATGAGTTGCAGGAGTCTACTTTGCTGAGATTGCATGGGCATCATTCTGCTTTGTAAGTTTCCTGAACCTTTATCGACTGACATGACTGCCACTGGTTTGAAGAGTGTCTAAACACTCCTCGCTCAATGCACTGCTTCCCCGCAAAATCGGTTTAAATTAGACTGAGGAATGAAAAGGTAATAAATGTCTTCAAGATTAGCTTTGCTCTGTGCCTGATAAATATCACTGAAAGTTCGTCTTTATAATAGAAATGATCAACAACAAAAAATTGCTGCCCAGTCTGCATGATCTATTGCAGCATTGTCGTAAAATATTTTCCATCATAGGAATTATTGTTAAAAAACAAATGGTTTTGTTTAAATTACATTGCTAGTTTAAAGGCAACAATAAATGTATTTTTGTTTGTCATAATATTGAAGGATAAATATGGGCTTGGTTTAGTCATAATTCCCTTAAAAAAATAAAAAAAGCACTATATTTAAGGAATGTTATGCAAATTTCACATAAACATGAATAGACACCTAGGCCTACTAGCTGATGGCTCCACAGCTATCTGTTGCGAATAAAAGTGGCAGTGTGAGGTGATTTTCATCGGCCATGCAAGATTTTGACCTACGGAAGAGGAAAAAAATGGAAGACAATTAGCATTTATCACTTTGTGCAATCTGCAGTTAATGCCAAGCTATGGAATTCAAAAGGCATTGGCAAAGGGGGAGAATACTTTTACACAAAGCTGAAAGTGACATTTGAATGTAAGAAAGAATTCTTGATCGCTGTTCTAGTGCAGGTGCTGTTTCACCTTGTCAGAGATTACACATTTAGCTGTCCTTTATATTTGTTGCGGAGTGTTAAGAAAATATATATATTTGCACATTTTCTGCTCTCCAAGGAAGGCCTTGCTTTATAAAATTGTATTGCAAAGGCAAATTTCTAAACTGCTTTGAACACATTCATTCACAGAATTGCATATGACAAGGAGTCAGTTTGTGTACAGGCCAGCTGTGGGAAATGCTCTCATCTTCCCAAACGCGGCCAGCCCTACTCCCCTTTTGGAGATGCTGTAATCATGATTTATTCCTTTCTCTCAATACTGCAGGGAATTTTGTCTCGGATTTAGAAAGGGGATCCTGCCAAGTGCTATCATTGGATGTTGCGTGAAAATGAAATGTGAGCAACTCCCCACATTATGAAATGAATGGAAATCCTTCCCAATGTTACAGGAATGGTGCAGCTGCCTGCAATGCTGTATTATTGCATTGCTCTCTTGCGTGAACTATGATTGTTCCTACCATGTATTTATGCACATCTTCTAAGTCGCTCTGGATAAGAGCGTCTGCTAAATGCTTAAAATGTAAATAGTTAATGTTAATGGTTTTTGTTGGCAGAAAATGACACATGGGGTTTTTTTTTGGGGGAGTTGTTCTCTGAATAAAAGGTTGTTTTGCATACAATGCAAATAATATTTTATTATATATTTCCCACTTGACTCTTTGAGGGCTAATGGTGAAACATAGTCGCGGATTTAACAACAATCTTTCCCGTCCTAAAATGGCAAACCCCTCTGGTATTTCCAAAAATTGGCGCAAGTGGTAGGGTCGCTACACTCTCCGGGTCGTCACACAATCAATCCAATACTAATCCCAACATTCCTACCATCCAGAATCGTTGCAATAGCGATAACCACTGTATGTCTGGAAAATCTACCTGAATCTGCTTCAAATTAATCCACTTGGTGAGTTGCCAAAGTTTTAATTTGATCAGCTGGGTATCCTGATAACATTCAACTCCCTCTGAATCTATATAGGTGCGTTCTAACCAAAAATGCATTCTGATTCCTTAAGTTTCTATATCCCCCATTAACTTTTACAAGCAAATAAAGAGACGAAGCAAACCAGCCTGTGAACCAGTAAATTCCCACAAACTTGACCACACAAAATAAACAACCCTAGACAATGCAAATAAACCATATATCTTCATTCCTTCATTGTGTCTCATTCATTAATACAATCCTGTGCAGTTTTTCGTTACATATGGCTTCCCACTGCTCTTTATCCAACGTAAACATGCACTGCGGAATCTGGTTTAGAGGAGAAGTGAATATTCAAAACACAAAAACTGATTCCGCAGTCCATATTTTTGGGCTCATTGACTATATGTTTTCAGGGGCTCATGTGTCCACAGTCCTTCTCTTATTAGACCGGAACCTCAACAGGTTTATCACAATATTTTAAGCAATTTATTTAAATAGGCTGTATCATATTTAAGTTGTGTACAATAAACATACACCTTCACCACCCACACAATAACTGTTGTCCACAATACAATAAATGCAGCAGTCCAGAGAATAAAAAATACACCCTTATGTAATTGTTGTTTGATTATTGCTTCCTCTGATCTCTCTTCTGCTCGTACTAGCTGACCATTCAACGAGGGCATACTTCTCCACCTATCTTCCTATCATTTTTTAATTATCACTTTTTCAATTCCGTTTTCATGTTCCCAATTATTCAGCCGATTCAACATATAGGACAGCACATAAGACACACTCTTCATTCACACCAGTGCCAGCACATTCACGCACTTCTGACCAGAGTTGCAGTCCTGTCAGCTCTTAGTGACTATTTCATTTGCCATCCCGAAGGCCCCTCAGCAAACTTTATTCACCTTAAACCTGGTCAGTGTTGCTGTCCCATAGGCCCCTTAGCAACCATTGTGTTTTCCATCCCACAGGCCCCTTAGCAAACCTTCTTCTGACTGTCATTTCTGCCTGTTCAGACCTCCCCTGATACACTTCCTTAACACAGGGGGAGCGGTATCTGCAGAATTTTACTGTTTACGCTGCACTAATCGGTTCTGCCCATTCAGACCTCCGCCCGATACACTTCCTCAACACAGGTGGAGTGGTATCCACATAACTTCACTACAAATGCAGCACCGACAACAAGCCAAAGCATCCGTTCAACATTTCTTCTCACATTCGCATACACCTCTCTTCAGTCATACACACAAAACACATAATATCATATCAGACTCTTTTACTTAATATAATTTAGATTATTTGGAGGAGAGGCTTTGCAAGGGTCTTAGCTAGAGAGGATACACACTGCCTTTTAATACAACAAACTTGCAGATTTCTGGAAAAAGGCTCTGCTTACCCTATTCCCTTTGTGGCCACTGTTGAACAGAAAAAAAGCAGTTTCGTCCAAGTGTCTGGCTTCCCTGAGCCTCTCCTGGCTGGCTCGGCAATTCAGTGTGGGAGAATCTGACCCCAGCCAGGACCAGTTAGACTGAGGGATCCCACCACACTGGATACTTCTTCAAAAACAAACACAATCTTCAGAGTCTGATGTAATTGGGTTTATTATATATGATACGAGATTATATACAAGAAACCGGGCTGGTTCGCGAAGCAGCTTCTAACACATTTTTGGAATCCATCCTTCTTATATCCTCTTTTTAACCCCTCCTGTTGTGGAGCTTGACATCATATCACTCCCACCTGACTCAACCCCCCCAACCCCGGGTTACATCACATCCTTTCTATTCCCATTCTGCCCTTTCAGCAGTTTACATTCTCCACCACTATTTTCTTATCCTTATATATATAGCATGTGCTGATAATGCTATTTGCTAAATGGCTACAATAGTAGTTCAATAAGATACAATGTTAGATAATAACTATTTCATTTCATTTCATTTATTTATATTGCACCCCCCAACCAATAGTTACATCAGCCCGGGGCGCAGCCCGAGGAAGAGGAAAACAAAAGATAAGAACAATAGGAACATGCAACTTACAAGCAGTCATCCAAAACAAAACAAAGAACATAAAAGACATAAGTACATCTGTCACACAACCGTAAAAGCTAACTCAGGGATTGTCTCTGGCAAAAGGTGTGTATTTTAAGTAGGGCCTTAAAAGTCTGTAGGGTGTTTGCAGACTTGATGTTTAAAGGAGCTTATTCCACAATTTCGGCGCAACAACAGCGAATGCTCGGTCTCCCTTTGTCACCAATTTTGAATGCGGGATCTTCAGGCAAACTTGGTCGCTAGATCTGAGGGATCTGGAGCTAGATGATCGGACCAAGAGTTCCTCAATGTAGGCTGGAGCGAGACCGTTTAGGGCTTTGAAGACGAACATGAGGATTTTGAAGTTGACTCTGCTTCACAGGGAGGCAATGGAGGGATGCAAGGACTGGGGAAATGTGGTCCCTCATTTTGGTGCCCAACACGAGCCTGGCAGCTGCGTTCTGGACGAGTTGTAGGCGGTTGATGGTTTTCTCGGCCACGCCAGAGTAGAGGGCGTTACAATAGTCCAGTCTTGACAAGATCAGAGTGAGGGTGACCCTCTGAAAGTCGCTGGGAGAGAGGAATGATTAGATATTTGCAATGGTGCGCAGTTGGAAAAAGCAGGACTGTGCCACTGCTCGCACTTGCTTGTCAAACTTCATATCGGAGTCAAAGAAGACTCCCAGGTTTTTGACATGGGGTTTTATCAGGATGGACAGACTACCCATGTTATTAGCGATCTGGCTGACAGAGGTGGATGTGCCGAACAGGATTATCTCGCTCTTGCTCTCATTTAGTTGCATGAAACTTTGCGACATCCACTCCTTGATGTTTCCCAGACAGTCCTTCAGACGGTTTAAACCAGTGGGGTCGTCTGTGGTGAGTGGTAAGTAGACCTGGGTATCATCGGCATAGCAGTGGAACGAGATGTTATGCCGAGTGATAATCTGACTGAGGGGGAGCATGTAGAGATTAAAGAGAATGGGAGCCAGGATCGAACCCTGTGGGACTCCGCAGGTGAGGTTGGTTTTCTTGGAGGAGCAGTTTGCTAGGCTCACCGAGAAAGTTCTATTTTCAAGATAAGACTTGAACCAAGCCAGGGCGGTATTTGTGATGCCAGCCCCCTGTTGGAGGCGGTTGATGAAGATGGTGTGGTCAATTGTGTCAAAGGCTGCACTTAGGTCGAGGAGGACCAGTGCAGCACATTTCCCGGAGTCGGTGATGAGGAGTAGGTCGTTCAGTACCTTCAGGAGGGCGGACTCAGTGCTGTGACCAGCCCGGAAGCCGGACTGGAATTTCCCCAGAATGTTGTTGCGGTGGAGGTAGGGGAGCAGCTGACTGAGAACAGCCTTTTCCAGTAGTTTAGACAGGAATGGAAGTTTGGATATTGGCCTGTAGTTGCTGAGGAGGGCAGGATCTAAGTTGGGTTTTTTAAGACGGGGCTGGACTACTGCTTGTTTAAAGGAGGATGGAACCATAGCCGTAGCTAGGGAGCTGTTAACGATGGAGAGGATGTGTGGACCAACTGTGTCGAACACCTCCTTGAGGAGAGGGGTGGGGACAGGGTCCAGGGGGGATGACGTAGGCTTCAGTGAGGAGGCCATCTCGGAGAGGGAGGACATTGAGATGGGGTCAAAACTGGGGAGATTGAATGCGCATCCCAGAGTGGTGGCCAGGTCCTGAGTGGGCGGTGGGATATTTCTTCTGATGTTAATCACTTTCTCAGAGAAAAAGGACAGAAATTCCTCACACTTGGCGGGGGATGGGTCCTGGATAGCGGTAGGAGAGGGGTATGCAACAGAGTTTATGGTCTGGAATAAAACTCTGGGGTTGTGTGAGTTGTTGGCAATTACACTGGAAAAATATTTAGCTCTCTCGCTTTTTACCACTTTCTGGTAGGTCTGCTGGCTGTCCCTGAGCATCTCCAGTGAGATCTGTAGCCGGTCTTTCTTCCACCTGCGCTCAGCCTGCCGCCAAACCCTCCTCTGTGCTCTAGTGCTGTCATTGAGCCAGGGGGTAGCCGCTGGTTTGGGCTTCTTGAGGGTGAGAGGGGCGATGGTGTCCAGAATAGACTGGCAGGTGGAGTTAAACATGATGGTGAGTTCCTCAGGGTCTGAAGATGGTTTTTCGCCTGCAGTGTTTTTTGCAGCGGTAAAGGCGGAGGAAAACTTGGTGGGTGTCTGGGCATTGATGAAACAAGAGAGGCGTACGGGGCGTTGAGAGTTAGTGGGCGGGGGGGGCAAGGATGAATTAAAGAGCACGGCATCATGGTCACAGTCAACATGGGCCTTCGTGGTCCCCACATCTCTGATGGGGAGATCCAGAGAGAGGACGAGATCTAGGGTGTGTCCTCCTTTGTGGGTGGGACCAGAGACATGTTGGATCAGTCCGAAAGACTGGATCAGGTCCATAAACTCACTCTCAAATGCCCTGATGGGATTGTCGACATGGATGTTAAAGTCGCCCAAAATCAATACCCTGCCGTGGCTGGGGATGATGTCTGTGAGGAAAGTAGAGAACTGAGATATAAAGTTCTTAGTTTCCTTAAAAACCCTGCTGTCCGTCGGACGGTAGATGATAATGACCAGGAGGGGGTCAGCTGAGCCCACTTTAATTAGCTGAGCTTCAAAGCTGGAGAAAGTATAATGACAGGCCATGGCTATGGAGTCATACTGATAGATCATGAGTGTGTCATATGTGTGAACCCCTCTTGATTTCCCTTCCACAACGGAATAGAGAATTTGATTCGTGATTGTGATTGTGATAACAGCTTGTTACCATTTAAACTGCATAGCCCCAATCATGCATTTCTACACCACTTCTGTAAAACTTGCATGGGGGGCAAGGGGAAGACATATCCTTGACTTCATTGTGCACACAATGCAGTTTCTCAATCCATACCCTTATCTCCATCTGCATCTGTTCACATTTCCCTTCCTGCCATTGTTTCCGTGTCCTCCATTCGTTAAAAATAACGGTCACTTGTTTTAACCAAACTACATACTACATGCAGCATTGCGCTGATAAAGCAGTTTGCCAAATGGCCCCAGCAACTCAACAGGATGCAGCCACGAAGTCTCATCTCTCTCAGATCTCATCCCACACTAGCTGTAGCAATAAGGTAACTTTCACTTGACAGCCTTAGTTTAGATTTTTAAAGCTATCTAAACTATGGTAGGGAAAATTTCAGCGAAATCATTGTCTATCACCAAAAAACACTTCCATAACTTTGGATTGGACTGTGGATGGCAAGCACGAGACAGGTCCACGGGTGTGAAAGTCGAATGGCAAGAACATCTACACCATCTTGTTTCTGTGTTTACATGCTTTCTGAATTTTTGTACATAATCTTGCTTTTTGAGTAAGCACTAGGTTTGCAGTTGCAAAGCCGTGGGTCACTGAATGGTGTTCCTTCTGTGTAGGGTGTGTTTTTGGCCTTGCTCATGTTTTGGGGCTCCTGATGTAATCTCAGTGTAAGAATCATTAGCTCCCTGTTGAGTGTTAGGACCACACACCCCCAAGAGTTTGTGGAAATGTGCTACTGGCATGCCGATTCTGCATTTTTCCGTGGCATAACTAGATTCATGTTGTTAGTTAAATAAGAACAAGAACCCTGTCATACCCTGAAACTCTGGGCTTCTAACTTAGTTCCGTCTGCTTCCAAAGCACAAGTCAATTTTTAGGGAAACTCTATTCACGAATTTATGAAACCCTCGTCATATCAAATATTTTTCCAGTCCACATCGGAGACATGTTGGAACCTGCCGTTCATTTTTTGCTTACATCAGTGAAGTGTAGTGGTGGGCGTTACGGTTCCTTTCAGGGAAACGGATCCTTTGACTCAATTCCCTAAATGTATTCGTTCACAGATTCATTCACCAGTTCCTTCGCTGACTCCCACGAATGAGAACGAGAGTTATGCAGTGACTGAGTCCGACTCCATCAGTAAATATAGTTTAACTGAGTCAATCATTCAACTTAAATTACGATTAATTTTAATGGACCGTGTAACAATAGGATAAATAAAAACAATAAAAGCGTAATATCAACAACAATGATAATATTTAATTGATAACATGGAACAAACAGCCTAAAAATAAAAGCCTTTCACAGTTAATTTCTCAGATCAGAAGTAATATCTCCAAATGTAAAAAATCATATACAAGTACTTGAAAGGACAACCTTTCTAAGTAGGCTACATATTATCAAGTGATCATTTACATGGACTAAAATGACCATTAATACATTTAGCCTATGTGCCATCTAGGTATTTATGTTGGCTAACTTAAAGTGTGACTTGCATTGTGTCGGTTTCCTGCATCATAGCCTACATTGTTCACCAAGCTATCTGCACCAATATTAACCTCTAGACCTCTAGAATTAGAGTTGTGATACATTCATGTAGCCTAGCATATTATGTTTGAATAAAGGAATATAATGATGTGGTTTCATTTCTTGAGTTGAGACTAGACCAAGTTTGTGACACTGCCTTAAAAAATATTGCAACGTCTCCGTTGGGAAATAGCCTCTTTTGTTCACAGTTTTATTGACTAATTGGGAGTAGGCTATAGGCTAAGTGTTTCTCAGATGTACCTGCTGAGCTAAGCAACTAGTGTAAACCAGTTGCTTTTAATTTTATACTCAGTCTCAGGCAAGTTCGTCATTGCAATATGAAGACATTGTGGGGAGGGAGAGACGTAGAGCTGCAGCGACTACGTAGGCTAGTATCTCCTTCTGGATCCGGGCCCATGGAATGAGGAACTAGAGCAACAGCATGTCCAGGTCCAGTTCCTTCATGGATTCGGTCTTCAGTCAGTTCCATTTCAGCAACTGAAGTTACTGTTGCTTTCAGTTACCCTGACGGGAGGGGCTCAGAGAGCACGCCCCGTTCAAGCGGTTCAGTGCTGTCATTGGCTAATGGCTACTACAGAACTAGAACACAATGGTGGAAATGGTTCAATAGGAGGAGTCGCTGCAGTTTCAATGAATGGCAACATTAGATTAACCAGAGGAACGAATCCGACACGGAGGTAAGTCAGTTCCTTTCATTGACCAAACGGATTAGTTTAAAAGGAATTCATCGTTCACAAACGACACACCACTAGTGAAGTGAGAGGGGGAGGGTACGGTCTTGAATACTTTTGCTCTGATGCAAGACTGATTGAGAAAATATCTCCATAGCTGTACGTCCCGTTTTGGGGACCCATTTTGCTTTATTTAGCACCTGTCTTTGGGTATGTATGCCAACTGCACATCACAGTAAAAAAACACAAGTTAAAAAATGAAATAATAAGAAAAGAAAAGAAAAAACAAACACAAGAAAAAGAAAAAGAAAAAAAAAGGACAAACATGGAACATTTAAGGACATAGTGAAATACACTCTAACTCCCAGTCAACCAACACTCGTAAGTTACTCCTGCACTATTGCTTGTAATATAGTATATATATTGCTATGTGATAATATAATGAATCTATACCCATATCCCCAACCCCCTAGAGCAGGGGTCGGCAACCCATAACACTCAAAGAGCCATTTGGACCCGGTTTCCATGGAAAAGAAAACACTGGGAGCCGCACCATTTTCTGTCGACGGGGGGGGGGGGGGTGCAACGCGAAAATAATTCTTGCGCCCGGATTTTCTGTCAACGGGGTGCTACGCCAAAAAAATGCGCCCAATTTTGCGCCCGATTCAATTGGATACTTATTATTTATTTTCCCAAGCCACGCGGAGCCGCAACATAAGGCTGAAAGAGCCGCATGCGGCTCCGGAGCCGCAGGTTGCCGACCCCTGCCCTAGAGTAAAGATACCCAAACTCTATCTGCTTTTAGGCCTAGATGGATAGTCAACTAAATAATATTTTTATTTTAAATATTTTAAATTTAAAATGTCTGCTAAATGCTTGTAATGAATTGTAATGTAATGTAACTGCCTTTGAAATAAATCTTTATGAGGGTACAAATGATGCAATGATTCCCAAGTATTTTGCTGCAAGTTGACTTAGGGATGGGAATGTTTTCTCATGGTCTTGCCACCAAAGTAATGGGTCCTGCTTCAGAGGAATGAACTTTTCCTCTGAGTAATGGCACATTTCAATGAATGCATCAGTGCCTGTTGAGCAGTGCTATTGGGCTGACAGAACTTGATTGTCAAAATTTGCCCATATCCCTGCTTTTGCAGTAGAGCTTGGGGTAGGTGCAGGAGTCACTGGTGAGGCAGTATGTGGCATAAGTATGGAGGTAGAGCCTGGTGGTGGTGTAGGAGCTGACTATGAAGTAGCCTGATGGACTTCCTGCATTTCAGTTAGGAGTCCCTTTTTTGTGGTTTCTACATTATCTCTGTGATGGAATGCAAGGTTTTTTAACCTTATGTCCAAAAAGGTGCTGGCAGCGAGCTTACTTTCAATCCCACAGAATCTGTGTTGACATTGCAGTGCCAGTTCTGTGGCAAGGGCCACCTTGATGTTCAGTGGCTGCAGCTGCTCTGTGAAGTAGTGACACAAGGGGAATCACTTTTGACATAGAAACATGTTTTTCAGCTGAAACTTCCTGTGTTACCTCTTCAAATGGTCTCAGGGCCTCAATGGTTAGGTGGCTCATGGATAGCTCTTCATTGCTTAAGCACAGGGAGTTTTACCCAAGTAGACAGAGGGCTGTGGTCACTGCTTTCCTCTGCTCACAGAGTCTCTCTAACATGTATAATATTGAATTCCACCTTGTTACTACTGACTGAATCAATTTATGTTCTGCCACCTTCAGCTGCTTTTGAATGTATTTGAGCTTCTCTGTGCTATGGTGTAAAAAGGATACAATGCTACTGAATTTTTCCAGGAGCTCAGGAACAGCTTTGATTCTATCTTTTACCACCAAGTTTAAGATGTGAGAAAAACAGGGGTAGTGCTTCCACCCAGCCTTGTGCACTGCAGAAACCATATTTGCACTGTTGTCTGTGACAACTCCTACCACCTTCTGGACACAGTCAAACATGCCTTTGTGGACATTTAAGTACACATGTCTGTTGTGAGAACCACATTGTGTGCACATTGTAAAGTTGCCCTTACTTTGTCTTGACATTGTTTATACATGTCTGCAATTGTACCCTCCATCAAGCGTTTGTGGCTTGGGATTTTGTACTGTGGATCAAGGGTAAATGCATTAAAACCTCTGTCTTCTACAATTGAGATTGGCAGCAGGTCCCTCACAATCATCTCTCCCAGGCTTTTTGTTACCTCTGCAGCTCTTTGGGAGTCATCTATGAAAAATAAAAATACTTATGTCCTATAAGCCACACTACATCTAGTTTTACCTACATCTAGTCTTTATAATTCTCATGCAACCTAAAATATTTTGCCTAAGTAGCTACAGGCAATTACTTAACATTTAACATTCTATTAAATTAATATATGAAGAGTTCTAAAATGCACTTTCCTGTCGGCAGCTGGAGATAGCATGTGCAAGGCATGGAGCCTTCTTACAGCAGTCGACCTGGTAGCACACAAGGCAGGCAGACCTAGTTTGGGTGGCCGAACGGTCACTTCCCCTGAGCAGCTCGTCGGAGCTCCCCAAGGTCACCTCAGGTGGGGGGAGCTCATTCCACCGGGGCTTAAAGTAAGCTACTACAACAGTAAAGGTGACTTGGAAGCATACACGACTTGAAGCAGAGTGGAGCAAAGCAGAGAATGGCATAAGTCTGGAGGCGGCCCGGGAGTGAGATGCTCTCAAAGCACTCTTGAAACTGGGTCCCAACACCACACCCAATTACCAGCTCCTCTGCACAGTGCTAAAAAGGCACTTCGGCAAAGTGATGTCACTCCTCAAACTCAAGGAAGAGCTGCACTAAAGAGGGAGACAAAGCAGAGAAAGCATTAGGCTTCTCGCACCTGGCCCAGCGATCCTACCCACAGCACCCAGGAGAAGTCTGCGACAGCCTGGCTCTCGATGTCTTCCTGAGGGGATTACAACTGGTGAGCCTCTGGCAACAAGTCCGGATCACGTGCCCCACCAACTTCAACAAGGCCTTGGCTAAGTTGGTGGGGCAGGTGGTCCAGACAATTGGCTAATTGAAGGCAATTCTAGACAAGGAAATGTCTAAATGCCGGGCTGTCCATGCAGGCACCGGAGAGGCAGAAAGTGATGACAAAACTGTGCCAGCTAGGGCAGCAGCATGCTGCTCCAACATGTCCTGCTCCTACTGCAGCAAACAAGGCCACTTTATGAGGGACTGGCAAAAGAAAATGCAGCAAGAGGTGGACCAGCAGCCTTCGGGAAATGAAAGTAGGCAAGCGGGGCATCTCCAGGCTGAACATTTCCATGCCCCACAGCATCAAGCATGGGCCGCCTGGGAAGCAGCAGTCATAGCATATTTGTGCTATGCTACATTGAGGAGGCACAGGTCAACGTGCTGATCAACACCGGCTCCACCATCAGCCTGATCCAACATCAAATCAAATCAAATCAAGTTTATTTGTATAGCGCTTTTCACAATAGAATTGTCACAAAACGCTTAACAGAGGGGGAACCCAGGCCTAGACCCCCCCAAAAGCAAGCCTAACGGCAACAGTGGCAAGGAAAAACTCCTAGGTAGGGAGAAACCTTGGGAGGAACCAGACTAAAAGGGGGAGCCCATCCTCTTCTGGCCGGCACAGGGTATGTCCAAAAAGACCATGTCATGGTCAGTCCAAGGTGGCTCAGGGCTGAAAGACTTTGGCCTTCCTTAGTTAGGTAGTCAGCAGGGGGAGGCTAAACCACGTGGAGAAGGTCCAGATCCAGGAACTGGGGTTGGCGTGGGGGTGAGGGTTGATGGGGGCAGCTCACACTTCTCGCAGGATATAGGGCTCGGGGCAGGTGCCCCGAGTCAGAGGCCGAGGCAGAGAAGAGAACATGCAGTCAGAAAAAGCAGTGCTATAGCCAGTAGCATTATGTAAGAGCAGGGGAGCACAAGCATAGGAAATATACAGATAGCCCCAACAGGTGTAAGCTATGGCAGCATACCTATTAGGAGAGGGACAGAGAAAACACTCAGCCACGAGAGAGTTCCAAACAATCCACACCTGATCAAGGATAACCAGAATAACAGTGATGGTAACACATTGAGGAGGTGATAGTATGGAAAGTTTCTCACTCCATAAGACACTAAGGCACGGCCTTCTCCATCTCTCCACCTAGACTATGTTTGGCAGTAGGCTAGGCTGAAAAGATATGTTTTTAATCTACACTTAAAAATTGAAACTGTGTCCGAATCCCTAACATGCCTTGGTAAACCGTTCCACAACAGAGGAGCTCTAAAAGAGAAGGCTCTACCACCAGCTGTGCTTTTCAAAATTCTAGGGAGTAATAGATGGCCGGCTTCTTGTGAACGAAGCAGTCGTGGTCGGGCTTATAGGGGGCAATCATTTCGGTCAGATATAAAGGTGCAAGTCCATTTACTGCTTTAAAAGTTAGCAACAGTACTTTATAATCAGCCCGATATTTAATAGGAAGCCAATGTAGTGATGCTAACACTGGAGTAATGTGCTCATACTTTTTGGATCTAGTCAAAATACGTGCTGCTGTATTCTGTACTAGTTGAAGACTCTTTAGAGAGCTACTAGAGGAGCCGGATAATAAGGCATTACAATAGTCTAGCCTCGATGCAACAAAAGCATGCATCAAGGTTTTAGCATCCTCTAATGACAGAAAGTGCCAAATTTTAGCTATGTTTCTTAGGTGAAAGAAAGCTACTCTGGAAGTGTTTTTAATATGAGTGTCAAATGTAAGGTCCTGATCAATAATAAAACCAAGGTTCTTAGCCATAAGACTTGATGTAACTATGCAATCACCTGCATTTAACTGCAGATCCAACTTGTTCCTTAATTTTTTGGGGCCCAAAACCATCATCTCTGTTTTATCTGAATTTAAAAGCAGGAAATTTACTGTCATCCAGTTCTTTATATCAGAGATACAAGCCTCTAATTGAGTGAGTTTAAGTGTTTCACCTGGTTTCATTGATATGTACAGCTGTGTATCATCTGCATAGCAATGGAAATTTGCACCATGTTTACGAATAACATTACCGAGTGGTAGCAAGTATAATGAGAACAGTAATGGTCCCAGCACTGAGCCTTGTGGAATACCATATTTAACCTGAGAGTAGTCAGAGAACTCTGACCTGCTGCCCTGGGTCACGGACTGGTCTTGCACAAACAGCAGGCTAGAGATGGTAAGCGGATATGCTGGGCTGTAAAAAGTTGTTTTTACAGCTAGGAAAGAGAACCGTCTTGCAGAACATTTTCTAGGCCCACATTTCTGGCCCCTACATCCTGGGTCTTGACGCTCGAATCCTGGTCAACAGGCAACCACTACAACAGTCAGCAAAAAGACACAGCCAGTAAAAGGTCATGTGAGTGCTCCCACAGCGGCAAAAATCTAGGGGACCGATGATGCAGTTGAACAGCCATTCCAGCGTAGCAGCAAGGGATCTTAAGAAGAAGAGTTGCAGAAGAGCATAGCCAGCTACGCGCTCTCCTAGTTGTGTTCCGGTATCTGTTCACAGCTAAAGACAAGGACTGCACCCGCATGCACCCGGGTCTGGTTCAAGTAATGCCTCCCCTTACCCAGGTGTGTCAGTGATCCTGTACGAGCAGTGTCTGGGCTGCCTGGAAGAGCGGATCCCACAGCAGTCTGGAGTACATTGTCACGCTGCACCTCATGTTCAGCTCTTTCAAGACGTCCATGTATGCCGGAGCCATCTCAACATAGCTGCGCTCCTTCATCCCCAAACCCTGGAGAGAGTTCTTTCACTCCTGGGACGGTCTGTTGAAATTCAGAGGGTGGTTTGGGGGTGAACACTCATGTCTGTGCATTGGCCTGGACATGCCTTACTGTTACATACTAAGCAAACATTAGAGGTTGACGGGCAAACCCCAGGCGCACCTGTTGTTTGACCTTGTGGTAAAGGGCGGAGGCCTCTTTGTCTGGGCACAGGCCAGATCCACGTGAACAGGAAGCTGTCAGATATTTGGGCTCGGCTGGCTGCGGGAGAGAAAGTGAAGGGCGGGATGCTGACCTACCTTTTGGTAACCAAGGAGATGACGGTGGAAGAGATCTATGCCAATATGACAGAGAAGCTCCTGGCTGGAGTGGACATGGTAAGGGCGGGATGTGGGGAGGAGGCAGGGCGGGAAATGCAACAGGAGAGGGTTCAAAATGTATTTCTCCTCTAAGCAGTGTTTGAACAAAATCACTCATATCCAATTGTAGGAGCCAAAAATATGTTTTGTTTAAAAGGATATAAATGTATATGTTTTATGAAATAAGTTCATAGTTATCTATTTTACATATTATTAAATTTTGTATTGCTGCTGGTGGTCCTTTAAGCCAGGTAACTACTATGCTACTTACTTACTTAATCCTCTTCGTTCCTTGAGGAACATAATGCTGCGACAATCTGCTTCCATCTGGTCCTATCCTGTGCAGCATGTTGTGCCCCACCCCAGGTTAGGTTCGCCATTTTCAGTTCCGAGGTCACAGTTCTCCGCCAGGTTGTTTTTGGCTTCCCTTGCTTCCTCTTTCCAGGTGGAGTCCATCTCAAGGCTACTTTAGGGATACAGTTCTGGTCCATTCTGAGGACATGTCCTAGCCATTGGAGTCGGCGTTGTTTGATCTCCAACACCACATTGCGGAAGTTTGTGTTTTTGTACAGGTCCTCATTTGAAATCATTTCTGGCCAGAATATTCAACATATCCTCCAGAGACATCCATTGTGGAATGCATTGATCTCCTGCATGTCACTCTCAACGACTCGCCAGCATTCTGAGCCGTACAGCAGAACTGACTTAACATTGCTGTTATACAGTCGGATCTTGATTCTTAGACTGTACTGCTTACACCCATAATGCACTATTATTTATAGTGATGTATCACATTCAAGGGAGTGATGAAATAGAACATGGAAGCGTTTTACCCTTGAGCAAGATACTTAACCTGAATTGCTTCAGTTAATATCCAGCTGTATAAATGGATTATAAAGAAATGTAAACTGTGTAAGTCGCACTGGATAAGAGCGTCTGCTAAATGCCTGTAATGTAATGTAATGTAATACAGGGCATATCATTATATAATATAATTTATTGCGTGTCTGGTGTAGTTGATGTTGTTGTATTTATTGTGTGTATGGCATGGTTTATGGTTTTGTATTGACTCTTTGCCGGTGTGGCTTTGTTACAGGCGATCCAGAACTTCCGTATCCAGGTGTCCCCCCTTATTCAGAGATAGGGGCATCTGTTTTACCCCTCACTGGGGGATATGGCTTTTTTTTTTTACCCCTCTGTCTGTAGGACAGTGGTATGAGAATTACTTGTGTTGGCTGTACTGCATTTCCCCCTAATCTCACCCATACACTGCTTGCCCCCCCCCCACCCTTCGCCCCCTGCACATCCAGGTTCCCCACTAGTGACCGGACAGCTGAATCAGAGGAGGCAGAAAAACAAAATGATCTTTAACCTGTTTCTGATTATGCTTAAAAAAAATAGACCGTGTAAACACGGTGTAGTACAGTGAAGTAGAGTCACACACTGATGCATGAGCCATGTCGATGAAGAGCTGACGAGTTACAGGATGTTGGGAAAGTGATCTGCCGTCTTCACTGTCCCACACAGAGGGCGTCTCGGATCTCTCCAGATGGCATTCTGTATGATAAACTTGGCATGATAGTTCAGTTTTATAGGTATTGTATGCTTGTAATAACAATCTATTGATATGATAACTATTAGAATCACTATGACATCCTAGATTGGATTGATAGGAGATATTGACTCCACCATCGCGCTCAAAGATATTAGCACATGATATATAGATATTACTGTTATATCAGGAAAGGAACGACACAGAGACAGCTTGTGCGGATGAACTGAACTCGTTTATCTAACAACACGTGAAAACATATCGCTCAGCCACACATCAGGCTGGCAGGCATAAGCCAGTGATGCGGCACTATCGAACAGTCCAGTGCGCCTGCGTGTACACATAACAATGACATGGCTTTTTAAAATCATGTTGACAGTTTTGAATGTGACCTTTTTGACATCGTTAGACATGGTGTCCAATGGTGCCTAACTTCAGGGGGAAATGGCATCTTTAAAAAGAAATTAAACTCATCCCCCATTACGCAATGCATATCGCTTAGACTGTAACGTTCAAAACAGCTGTAAAAAGCACCAAAGGGTCGATATGTATCTTTAAAAATTAAACAAAATTGGGTTTTTGTTAGTTAACATACTGCTATTTTTAAAATAAAATAAAATAGCAACATACTATAAGTATCTTTAAAAATTTAAACGAAAAACATAATCTCACATTGGCAAGCTGATGTCTAGTTGTTTTTATTGCTCTAAAACCCCAACCAAAAGATAACTGAGCTGTAGATTGTTCCAATATTGAAAATCCTTTTGCTGAGGGTTAAACATGTTTTTTTCCCGATACCTAGCGTATTTTTAAAATGTGTGTGTGTGTGTGTGCTCCAACGTATCCCAATTGCTTTGTCGTTGTGACAAAGCAATTGGGATACGTTGGAGCACACACACTGGTTTCTTGTTCCGAAGTGGTGAAATGACACGTGGGTTTTTCATTAAACTCATGCCTAATAGCAACCTTTTGACATTGCGGTTCCCACAGGGGAGATGGGGGGTTCAAGGAAGCTATCAACATTTGCATCTGAACACCAATAGTTTTCGTATGACACTTACAAAACGGTAATTTGTTTTTTGAACAAGGTAATTTACCGGCTTCAAAGGATAAATGCATTCTCCATATCTGGGGGAAATTACATCCCATGGGGAGGTGGGTGGGGGACCAAACTCACAACGTTTTGCTGAGGGGGTAAACACAACCCCCCAAGGGTCCTAGGCCCCCGCGGGGGTCTCCCCAGCAAACGCCTAGCAGGGGATTCAAACAAACGTAACCCACTACAACCCCTAAAAACAGTGGACATTACACTTGTGTTTAGTTTTTTTTTTATGAGGTAATATTTTTGAATGGTAAGGCACACAAGCAGAGTAGAATATCCCTAAGCAAGCGCATAGGGTCGTTCGTTTTTTGAAAAACATAATGTCTGGAGAGATGATTATTATTTTATATTGTAACAACGTGTGAAGAAACATGGATTTTTACTCTTTTTTTAATACATTTGTATGTTTGTTTTAGAAATCCCAAGCTCTTCACAGATAGCCGAAGGTAAAAAAATCACGTTTTAACCTTGTAATCTGATTAGCTCTTAGGATATTTTGTCTTAAAGTAATGAATGTCTTTTTATCATTTTTCCAGCATTTTCATCCCTAGAGGTGTCTAATCAGCATGTAACAAAAAAAGCTAGAATATTCATCCAAGACGGTACATACTTGTTCTAAAATGTTTCAGACATAAAATACAAAGGTTTTTGCAATTTAAATAATTTTGTATGCTACACAGAAATTAGCAACGAGGATCTGCTTTCTATACAAGACCCCGCGCTGGAAAGCACGCTCGCGAATGACCACAGTAGGTAGTGCCCATTTCCTACCGCAAACATGCTTGTTAGATAACATTATTAGTTTTTGTCTGACCTGTTTTTGCCTTTATTTTTATTTTCCAGGACAGGATTCCGCAGACTTTCAGCTGTTTGAACTGGAGGCCCTAAAGAGGCCAGACATTTCACATAGCGCTGTGGAAGTAATCAACCATTATATCGATTTTTCCCATTGACCGGGCAGGCTATCCAGCGCTGAAATTCAAGTCTTAAACTCTTCAAGGATCTACGTAACTCGCCCTGGACTAACGCAGTTGAACACTAATCCGGCCGCAGGACGACGACTGCTCCCCACAGAAATTACAGTACACAAAGTAAAAAAATAATGGTCTTTATAACAGCCCACAACAACAACCTTGACTCTGTAGAATTAAACCCAGAGTTAATACAGATAGTCGATGTGCTAAACAATTATCTAAGATCCCCTGAAATGAGACGTGTGGTTAATCAAATGAATGATCTGTACACAACCCAAAATAACAATAGTTACACGTCACATAGCCCTCAACAGAACTCGATTTTTGAAGAAATTGGCGAGGGCATAGAACATAGCAAAATAATATGCATTGACGCATCACTTGGAACCTATGGTAGAAACTGTAAATCAGGTGATGGATACTTCCATCTTTGACCATTTGTATAATGCACTACATAATTTACAACAAGGCGGTGTCATGGCAAATGTTGTCCGGGGCCAAAATGTTGTCCGGGGCCAAAATGTGTCCGGGCGTGTCCGGGGTGATGTAATCGGAATATATATATATATTATAATTAATATATTATGTTCGTAGCAAGGCAGCTAACTTAGCTGTACAGCTTATTCGTCAGCTAAATATAGCTTATACAGCTAAATGACGTCACCCGGACACCCGGACACATTCTTCTGGGTTTTCTCACTCAGGAATGCGAGCTCGTCATGTTGGCATAGCAACTACAGTCCAAAATTCCGATTACATCACCCCGGACACGCCCCGGACACATTTTGGCCCCAGACAACATTTGCCATGACAGCGGTGCTGCAAACCCGGGTGGCAACGAAGCCCCACAACCAATCCAGGTTGTTCACAGGGAGCGCTTAAATAATATTGAAGTTAGACAGCACTTCAATTTTGCAAGACTTTGCACCGTTGAAAGTTATGCAGAATTTTATACTCTAGTTTTAGAAACCCCGGAGACTCTTTTAAACAGAGTTACAGAGCTAGCTGGTGAAAATTATCTGTTAGAATAGAATTCTAGCTAGAATTAGCTAGCTATCCATAGCTAGAATTACGGAGTGATTAATTGATTAACCATGTTTTGGTCCATTTATCAAGGGATGAGGTCAATGTAGATGCTTTTCTCACAATGCTTGAGAATATTGTACAGAGTAACTCTGATATACTTATAGATTAAACCTTGGAGCTAGTGGTGCAGATTGTACATAACCCTAATGACGGAACCCCACGCAGGAAGTTATCCAGTATTTTATTATTTTATTAAATAATTCGTCTGAAAATGAAACACCTCTTTATATTTTATAATCCGGGCAACAATCTTTGTTTTGCTGCTTGCATGTCTAAGCTTTTACAAACCAAAATCAGAGATGTTGAGGCCATGAATATCGGCTGAGCTTTACAAACCTCTGCAGGGTTTTCGGAACAGCATTGTGTGGCTTTTACAGACATTCGTAAATTTGAGCAAATGTCAAGTTGTGGTGTTTTATTGGTGTTCGGACAATAATACCTTTCTTAAGTTTCAAACCCGTGCAGACCCCCACCTGTTTTTCTATACCTCCAGGAAAATTATTATTATGGTATCAAAAATCTGAGGGGCTTTTTGGGTGTTCAATATACTTGTGAATATTGTTACAAAGGGTATAATAATAAAGCAGAACATTATTGCGCCTTCAGTTGTAATGTATGTCTTAATAATCAATGCCACAGACAACCCCGAGAGATAATTAAATGCACGGACTGTCTGCACTTCTGTAAGTCGCAATACTGCTTTGAGCTACATAAGGCTGTAAAACCACATGCTATCGGCAAACTGGTTAGTCTGTGTGATTCGCGCAAATATTGCCCAAAATGTAATCGAATCCATTATGTTAGCATTGCTAAACCAAAACCACATAAATGTGTGGCTGATTATTGTTTCTCATGCAAAGAGAAGTTATTCCAGAAGTTCAACATGAGTGTTTCATTCAGCCCGCCAAACCCGAGGAGATGTGTGAAAAGTAAATTTTGTATGATTTTGAGAGCCGGCAAGATACTGGAGAACAGATAGTCAATTATAACTGCTGTATAGATTTTCACGGGGGATGCTGGGCATCAGAGGGGGACACGTGTGTCAAGGCTTTTTTTAACAAATATAGAAGGCCAAAATACAGAGGATACACATTTATCGCACATAATTCCAGGGGGTATGATGGTTACTTGATGATGAATTAAATAGTTAAGCAAGGTTTTACCCCAGAGATCATTGCTCAAGGGAGTAAACTCCTATGCTTTACAGATACTGATTTTAAACAGAGGTACATTGACAGTCTCAGTTCTTTACCAATGAAGCTTAGTGCTATGCCTAAGGCCTTGGGGTTTACAAATGCCAAGAAGGGGTATTTCCCCCATTTTTGGAACACCACACGGAACCAACATTACATAGGCCCCTACCCCGTGACACAGTACTATGTGGTTGATACTATGATGCCGCAAGAAAGGTCTGCTTTTTTAAAATGGTATGATTCTGTGTCTGGTGTGGTTTTTGACTTCAGAAATGAAATGGCCATGCACTGTAAAAACGACGTAGTCATTTTACGAGAAGCGTGTTTAAGGTTTATATCTGAGGTGTTGAGCTGTGGAGGCCCTGATCCTCTGCAGTGTCTTACTATTGCTTCTGTATGTATGAAAATGTTCAGGACAATTTTTTTGCAGAGTGACACCATAACCATGACATCAACGGAGAAATACAATCGGTCACAAAAGTATTTCTCCAGTGCATCCATTCAATGGTTAGAATATTTGTCAGTTAACTCTATAGGTTCCTATACAGCATGCTCTCAACCACGGCGAAGCCAAAATAGGTCCTTATTACGTTGAAGGTTACTCTGAGGTTGCCGGATGAGGATGTTTCTACCATGGGTGCCCAAAATGTTTTGACTGAAACACAGTTAACCCCCTAACAAAAATTATATTTGTCTTGATGCATCAACATTTTCTAAACAAAATAGAAAATCTAAACATGACCTACAATTTGAGAGTTAAGGTTTTATGGGAACACGAGTGGGAGGGGGTCAAAAAGACTTGTGCAAAAGTCCAAGCTTTTCTGAAAAGCTTTGATTTTCCAGAGCGCTTGGAGCCGCGTGAAGCTCTTTTCAGGGGTAGAACCAATGCACTCAACTTGCATTACACTATACAGCCGGGGGAGAAAATTGATTATTATCATTTCACCTCACTTTACCCCTACGTGAATAAGGTGAAAGAGTACCCGATTGAGCATCCACAGATCATATTTTGTGATTTCAAACCCCTTGACCATCATTTTGGCTTCAACAAGGCCAAAGTGTATCCTCCTCAAAATCTGTTCCTACCGGTGCTACCATATAGAGCAGTGGGTAAGCTAATGTTCCTGCTTTGCCGAACTTGTTGCAAGTCCCTAAATCAAGACAACAAATGCATGCATTCTGACAATGAGAGTGCTCTTTCAGGTGTCTGGTGTACTGTTGAACTTAAAAAGGCTGTTGAGAAAGGGTACAGAGTTGCCACAATGTATGAAGTGTGGCATTTTGCAGAAAAGATAGATTCTCTCTTTACCGATTACATCAAGACCTTTTTAAAAGGTAAGCAGGAGGCCAGTGGTTACCCCTCCTGGGCCTCTGACGATGTCAGTAAAGAGATCTATATTCAAACCTATTTTGAAAAGGAAGGCATTCATTTTTTACACAAAAATCTGTGTAAATCAGGCCAAACGACAAATATCTAAACTCTTTCTGAATAGCCTTTAGGGAAAATTTGGCTAAAGAATAGAAAAGGTAAAAACAGCATTGATTAGGGCTCCGGATCAGTTTCTGCAATACATGTTCCCCAACGAGTATGACATTGCATACTTTTCTTTTTTGAGCCAGGAAACGGCCTTGGTGCAATGGAAGTATAACGCTAAATGTCTGGTGACTCCCGGTAATGTCAATGTGTTCACAGCAGCGATCACGACAGCCTACGCTCGACTAGAACTGTACACACTTATGGATAAACTACAACGCCGCATACTGTATCATGACACCGATGGTGTGGTTTTTGTCAGTAAACCTGGAGATTGGATGCCCGAACTGAGTGATTTCCTAGGCGGTCTCATTAGTGAATTAGATCCTCAGGATCACATTGTCAAATTTGTTTCAGGGGGTCCCAAGACCTACGGTTATCGCACTCTATTGGGGAAAACATGCCTGAAAGCTAAGGGGATCGCATTACATCATGCCAATGCCTCTGTATTAAACCGGGAGTCACTTCCCCCCTTGAGACAAATCCAGACAAACAAACCTACATATAGACACACAAACAAGCAGATGGAGGACAGGACGCCGCACAGAGCAAGATGCATAATATAATGCAAAACAATAGAAAATGGAGAGAAGAAAAAAAATATATATACATAATAATAATAATAATAATAATAATAATAATAATAACAATAAAATGAAGCAGAAAATAGAGATTTATATTTGGGGGGGGTGTTAGAATGTTAGAGAGTGTAAAATATGGTAGTGCATGGTAGGTGTTTCTATTATAATGTTGGTATATGGACTTATGCATGTGTGTGTGTGTTTTGTTTGTGTGTGGTGTTATAGTTAACAGTTAACAGGCAAATTTAAGGAACTGATGAATGGGTTCCAAGTTTCTTCAAAATGTATGATTTGGTTTTGGAGAGAGGCTGTCAGTTTTTCCATTGATATGTATTCTGTGATACCATTGTCTGATGTTTAATGTATTTCTGCTCTTCCAGTTCAAGAGGATAGTTTTCTTGGCGATAGTTAGGACGATGAGTATCGGTTTGGTGTTTTTGATAGGGGGGTTGAAAGTGTTGAAAGGTCTCCCCGTAGACAAAGAGATGGAGAGAGTGGAATGTCGGAGCCTAAAAGCAGGGACGTTCTGTCAATGACTGCTTGCCAGAAATGGTGAGTGGGAGGGCAGAGCCAGGTGGCATGGAAGTAGCTAGGGCAGGGTGTTCAGCGTACAGTGTGAGCATATGTCAGAGTCCATGAATCCCATTTTAAACATCTTGTGCTGAGTGATATGACCACTGTGAATTACTTTATATTGAATTAGTTGTGCATTAGTATTGTTCGTCATTGAAACAAGGAGGATGGGGGATGGCACTCCTCCTTGAGGATGGCACTCCCGTCTTACTCCTCGGGGACTTCAACCTGCTTCAACCTTACTCCTCGGGGACTTCAACCTGCAGCTAGAGACCTCCCAGGCCTCTGCATTCCTCCCCCTGCTTCAGTCCTTTGACTTCACCATGGCTGAATCCCCATCCACCCACAAGGCCGGTAACCAACTGGACCTGGTCTTCACCAGGAACTGCGCCTCACCCAACATTACAGTATCGCCTCTACATGTGTCTGACCATTGCTTTCTGTCTTTCTCCCTCCCCCTCCCCTCTGTGCCTAAACCATCTTCACCTGCTCCCACTGTCCTTGTCCGTTGCAACCTCCGCTCTCTCTCCCCCGCTGCCCTGTCAGCTACTGTCCTATCTTCCCTTCCCCCTACTGATGCCTTCTCTCAGCTACCTGCTGAGGTAACATCTTCCACCCTACTTTCCTCTCTCTCCTCCTCCTTTGACTTACTCTGTCCTCTATCCGCTAAACCCGCTCGTCTCCGACCCCCCGCCCCCTGGCTAACTAATTACATTTGGGCTAACCGACTGAAGCTGCGTGCGGCAGAAAGGAAATGGAGAAAATCCAAATCCCCTGTAGCTCTGTCTGACTTCCACACACTCTTCCTTCTCCACTAACCTCTCCTCTGCTAAGTCTGCATTTTTCCTTTCTAAAATTCAATCTTCTGTTTCCAACCCACGTAAACTGTATGCTGCGTTTTCCTCTCTCCTCACCCCTCCTCCTCCCCCACCCCCCTCCTCTATAACCGCCGATGACTTCTCATCCTTCTTTCACGAGAAGGTTGAGGTCATTCGCAACTCCTTCCCCCCAACCTCTCCCTCTCCCATCCCGCTACCTAAACCTCCCACTCCTCTGTCCTCCTTCTCGCCCCTCCCTGACTCAGACATCCTTCAACTTGTTCTCTCCCACCGTCCCACCACCTGCCCTCTTGATCCCATTCCTTCCCCCTCTTCCAGTCCATTGCTATGGACATCTCCCCTTGTCTTCAATGTCATTAACTCCTCTCTTTCCTCTGGCTCTATCCCCTCCTCCCTCAAATGTGCTCAGGTTGTCCCCCTCCTCAAAAAACCCTCTCTGAATCCTGCTGTCATCTCTAACTACCGACCTGTCTCTCTCCTCCTATTCCTTTCCAAAATGTTAGAGCGGGCTGTCTATAATCAACTGTCTGTTCATCTCTTACAGAACGACCTGCTTAACCCCAAACAATCTGGGTTCAGAGCAGGCCACTCCACAGAGACTGCTCTCCTTGCGGTCACTGAGGCTCTTCAGGTTGCTAGGTCCCGATCCCTTAGCTCTGTCCTCCTCCTCCTCAACCTGTCGGCGGCATTCGACACCGTGGACCACCGGATCCTGCTCTCATCTCTCGTCGAGATGGGAATCTCTGGATCTGCGTTGACATGGTTTGAGTCCTACCTGGCTGACCGGTCCTACCAGGTGGCCTGGAGAGGATCCCTCTCCTCTCCCCACACCCTCTCTACTGGAGTCCCGCAGGGCTCGGTGCTAGGCCCCGTCCTATTCTCTCTGTACACCAAGTCACTTGGCTCTGTTATTTCTGCTCATGGTTTTTCCTATCACTGTTATGCTGATGACACTCAACTGTTTCTCTCCTTCCCTCCATCTGACACCCAGGTCCCGGCACGGATCTCTGCATGCCTGGCTGACATCTCCGCATGGATGTCCACCCACCACCTGAAGCTGAACCTGGGGAAGACAGAGCTGCTCTTCCTCCCAGCGAAGGGCTCCCCGTTGATTGATGCATCAATCACCGTGGAAGGCTCCATAGTGTCTCTGTCCCAGTCGGCCAGGAGTCTTGGGGTAACCCTGGACACCCAGCTGTGCTTCTCGAGCCATATTGCAGCGATCGCTTGGACCTGCCGTTTCTCCCTCCACAACATCCGGAGGATCCGACCATTCCTCACCCAAGAGGCCACTCAACTCCTGGTCCAGGCTCTGGTGATCTCACGTCTGGACTACTGCAATTCCTTGCTGGCCGGCCTTCCGGCCTGTGCCATCAAACCTCTGCAACTTGTCCAGAATGCTGCCGCTTGCCTGGTGTTCAACCAGCCGAAGTTCACTCACGTCACCCCTCTACTCTCCTCCCTGCACTGGCTCCCCATCGCAGCATGCATCAGATTCAAGTCACTGGTGCTTGCTTTACAAGCGGCCAGAGGTACTGCTCCCCGATACCTCCAGTCACTCATCACTCCCTACACCCCACCCAGACTCCTCCGCTCTGCCTCCTCTGGCAAACTGACTGCCCCATCCCTCCGGGCGCCTGGCAGCCGCTCCTCGCGGTCTCGCCTCTTCTCTGTCCTGGTTCCTCGCTGGTGGAACGACCTCCCGCAATTGGTCAGGACTGCGGAATCACTTCCAATCTTCCGTAAGAGACTCAAAACCCACCTCTTCAGACTCCACTACCACTGAACACTGTCTATCCAGTCTATCTGTTGTCACCACTATTTACCTGTTGTACACTATTTATTAAGGCAGGCAGTGTGGTATAATGGTTAGGGAGCTGGGCTTGTAACGTTAAGGTTGCAGGTTCAATCCCCAGGTGGGACACTGCCGTTGTACCCTTGAGCAAGGTACTTAACCTGAATTGCTACAGGTAATATCCAGCTGTATAAATGGATTGTAAAGAAATGTAAACTGTAAGTCGCTCTGGATAAGAGCGTCTGCTAAATGCCTGTAATGTAATTTTAAAAAAAATAATAATTTTTTTAAAAATTAAAAAACAAAACACACTAACGTTTTCCTTCCAGGTGTTACAGGTGTTACAGATGTGATATGCTGATGCCTGCAATGATGTCTATTGCTGTATTCCTGCACTGATCTCGTGCGCTAACTATGATTGTTCCTACCATGTATTAATGCACATCTTGTAAGTCGCTCTGGATAAGAGCGTCTGCTAAATGCTTAAAATGTAAATGTAAGTGAAAAATTTGCATCCAAGCCTTGAAATAGGCAAAATTACAAAGGTTTTTCTAAGACTGTAAAGTGAATTGGGAGATTATATCCTAACAGGCTTCAATAGGCTAATGGAAAAGTTTTTTCTGAGACTGTACAACTGAAATGAAAAAACATAGCCTCAATGTGGTGAAAAGGCCAATGTCAATGTTTTTTCAGAAATAAACAGTGAAATGAAAAATGTGCATCCAAGCCTTGAAATAGGCAAATTACAAAGGTTTTCCTAAGACTTCAAAGTGAATTGGGAGATTCTACCCTAACAGGCTTCAATAGGCCAATTGCAATGGTTTTTATAATACTTTAACTGTGAAATGAAAAAACATGTCCTAAATGTTGTAAAAAGGCCAATGGCAAAGAGTTTTCTGAAACAAACAGTGAAATAAAAAATTTGCCTCCAAGCCTTGAAATAGAGAAATTACAAAAATGTTCTTAAGACTGTAAAGTGAATTGGGAGATTCTACCCTAACAGGCATCAATAGCCTAATGGCATAGTTTTTTCTCAGACTGTTCAAGTGAAATGAAAAAACATAGCCTCAATGTGATGAAAAGTCCAATGGCAAAACATTTTCAGAAACAAACAGTGAAATGAAAAATTTGCTTCGAAGCCTTGAATAGTCAAATTACAAAGTTTTTCCTAAGACTGTACATTTTACATTTTTACATTTTAAGCATTTAGCAGACGCTCTTATCCAGAGCGACTTACAAGATGTGCATCAATACATGGTAGGAACAATCACAGTTAGCGCACGAGATCAGTGCAGGAAGACAGCAATAGACATCATTGCAGGCATCTACGTACCATACCTGTAACACCGGGAAGGAAAAGGTATTTCACATTTAAAATCACATTATTTTTTTATTTTTTATTTTTTTAAATAAAGAGTATAGTGTTGAACAAGTAGACAGTGGTCAAGACAATGTAGCTAGATGGACAGAGATCAGGGGTAGTGGAGTCTGAAGAGGTGGGTTTTGAGTCTCTTGCGGAAGATTGAAGTGATTCCGCAGTCCTGACCGATTGCGGGAGGTCGTTCCACCAACGAGGGACCAGGACAGAGAAGAGGCGAGACCGCGAGGAGCGGCTGCCAGGCGCCCGGAGGGATCGGGCAGTCAGTCTGCCAGCGGAGGCGGAGCGGAGGGGTCTGGACGGGGTGTAGGGGCGTGATGAGTGACTGGAGGTATGGGGAGCAGTACCTCTGGCCGCTTGAAAATAATAATAATAATAATAATACATTTTATTTGTTATGCGCCTTTCAAGAAACCCAAGGTCGCAGTACAGTGGGAGGAGTAGATAAAAGTAACATAAAACATACATTTAAGCAGATACAAGCACAACAGAACGGAGACAACACAGGAACCACAGAAACTAAACAAAGGTTTTAGAAAACAGATGAGTTTTGAGGGCGGCTTTGAAACTGTAAAGCTGAAAAGAAAGCACCAGTGACTTGAATCTGATGCGTGCTGCGATGGGGAGCCAATGCAGAGAGGAGAGTAGAGGGGTGACGTGGGTGAACTTCGGCTGGTTGAACACCAGGCGAGCAGCAGCGTTCTGGACTAGTTGCAGTGGCTTGATGGTACAGGCCGGAAGGCCTGCCAGCAAGGAATTGCAGTAGTCTAGACGTGAGATCACCAGGGCCTGGACCAGGAGTTGAGTGGCCTCTTGGGTGAGGAACGGTCTGATCCTCCGGATGTTGTGGAGGGAGAAACGGCAGGTCCGGGAGATCGCTGCAATATGGCTCGAGAAGCACAGCTGGTTGTCCAGGGTTATCCCGAGACTCCTGGCAGACTGGGACGGAGACACTATGGAGCCTTCCACGGTAATTGACGCATCAATCATCGGGGAGCCCTTCGCTGGGAGGAAGAGCAACTCTGTCTTCCCCAGGTTCAGCTTCAGGTGGTGGGTGGACATCCATGCGGAGATGTCAGCCAGGCATGCAGAGATCCGTGCCGGGACCTGGGTATCAGATGGAGGGAAGGAGAGAAACAGTTGAGTGTCATCAGCATAACAGTGATAGGAAAAACCATGAGCAGAAATAACAGAGCCAAGTGACTTGGTGTACAGAGAAAGTGACTTGGTGTACAGAGAAGTGAATTGGGAGATTCTACCCTAACAGGCTTCAATAGGCTAATGGCAAAGTTTTTTCTAAGACTGTACAAGTGAAATGAAAAAACATAGCCTCAATGTGGAGAAAGGTCCAATGGCAAAACATGTTCAGAAACAAACAGTGAAATTAAAAAGGTGTCTCCAAGCCCTGAAATAGAGAAATTACAAAAAACATAACAATCCTCTTTCAAATCCTGCTCAATAATATAGTCCAAGATGCAGGCTATTGACACTTTTATCATCCTGACTATCCTGAATGTGGAAACACTGTCAGGAATAGGGTCGTTAGGTGGTGTTGGCGGTAGAAAGGTCAGGTTGCTTTCACCCATTTCTTGCCCCAAACGCTGCAGCCATACCGAGGTGTTGTCAAAGTCAATGGCCCCATCACAGGTGCTGACATCTTGGTTGTTAGAGCTGTGAGCCATGTTTTTTTTGTTTTTGCAGTTTGGCTGTGATGTTTAAAACAGATAACAACGGATCCTTTAAATACAGATAAGACAATGGTGGGAGCGGGTTAAAAACGAATGGTTGGGCGGGAGCGGGGCGTGGGGGTGTTTGAGACCTTAGGTTGTTTGGGTTAGGCTACGGCTGTTATAATTTTCTAGAAAGAAAATGTAACGCCTTCTGTTCCTTCCACCACAAAAACAGTTGGTCTATCTTTTTAAAGTAAGTGGTCAGTTCATGTAGATCTTTCCAAAGAAAGAAAATCCTGCATAAATTAATCTGCCATTCTCGTTTCTCGTACTTTTAAAATGACTTCTGAACGTTTTAGAAGACACAATGGCACCTTTTTTGTCGTATATTATCATTTTAGAAGTTCAGTAGTAAAGCTACCATTTTTATCAAACTACCAACGTATTGTTTCAGCTGAGCATTTTAAAGCCACGTAAAAAGTTGAACTTAGTACATGTTATTCCATCTGAAACCCCCATTGAGGCTTCCAAATTGTTGTATGTGTGAGGCATTGCTAACATGCAATATTTTAAATCATTTTAATATGTTCAACTGATATATTCAATAATTAAACTGACTGTTATAGTAACGCTGTTTCTGATCAATACCCTATTGCTGAGATGGAATATACGATTTTATACTTTTCGATTTTTGATAAACCATGTGTTTTTTATAAGCACGTCATCCCTAGTGGTGGAAAGGAGAAAACGCCTTTTGATAGACTGCCTGATAGTGCTGCGAAGAAAATAGGTGTCAAGAAAAGATATTGTGTAAATGTTTCTGTTATTACATGAAAAGCTTAATGTTTTTACACCACCAATAGCTATGCACTGAGGCTTTGTGTATGAGCTGTTGCAGGACTAAAGGTCGCTCGCATTACACCCTTTTCCACTGAGAAGTGCGTTCGGTGAATTATTCCATTTTTAAAGGCGTCGTCATGAACCTTGGAGACATGTTTTACTTTTCTTAATGGGGGAAGGAAGATGTTTTTATTATTTAAAAATAACATTCAATAGACAATTGTGTGTTTTAGTGTGTTGAAAAATGGATCACTTGCACAAAAAACTAATGAATAGAAAGAGTGCATTATCATACTTGTCAACAGGTTAAGATAATAACGACCTGTCGGTTATGACTTTTCAATCACCCTGTGATTAAAGTTTAGTTCGAGGGTCTGTGAGTTTATACAATGCATAATGTACTTTTACCGTTAACCAAAAGCAACTCCTCTAATAGAGCATTTTCTAACATCAAAATACAATGCTGTTGACCCTGTAGCTAGTGCACAATTGTTGTGTCCATATCTGGCGTGCTAATGTTTGCTAGACTGTTAATGTATTACTTATCAGCCGGCAAGACATGTGGTAGTGTTCCAGTCCTTCTATATTTGTGAAATGGTGCTTATGTGAAAGTGCCCTTTTTCCTTGTTATGGAATGCTATTGCGTGCGATTCTTTGTGTTTATAAACCGTGATGGTTTTTGTACATGTAAGATGTGACCCTTGTGAGTTTTACATGCTCTGTATTCTTTCCTGCGTCTATAAGCTTGTTGACATAAAGCGGGTAGTGCAATCATGAAAAAGCAAACTTTCCTGATTCGTCTCGAAGCAGTTACTGTGACAGTATTTTCGCAAACTGAGCACTTTTCAAAAATTAGTAGGTATAAAACATCTTAACTTTTCTGCATAGTAATCTGCAGACTTTAAAAACAGATTAGGAAGTAAGAACTGATTAAGTTTAACAGAAAATACCACAATCATCAAAGTAATCTTTAATTACTTAGCTATAACCTGCACATTTTATTGTCCATTTACACAATCGCCGAACTCTTCACTGTCAGTTACTGGAAAGATGCTAGGCACTCGATTTATCTTATTTCCTAGGGAGCTTTTCAATACGCAATGATTTTTGCCTAAAAACTTCCTCCAAAGCCTACATTATATCGTCATTATCATAACCTAATAGCATAGAGCTTTATTACGGTTTTGTCCATTTAGACAAAGAACAGTGTTGTCGCCAGTAAGTAACCAGTCATAGATCACAGCTGTAGATTGATTTGTTAACATAAATTATATTTTATTTGTTTTTAAAAACCAATTTTCTTTTAAAAGTTGGCATACATATTGTGAAATTCATAGTGTGTTGGATCAACTATAAATACATTTTCAACATAAACCACTACACCAAAAGTAAGATTTTAGTCAGTAAGCGGCACTGGAAATTGCTGTGGAATTGCAGGTTAAACCACTGTTCACGGGAATTTGTAGGCAGCACAGAAAACTACTAGGAACTACTTGGAATTGACGTTGATTTTCAATTTGTCAAGCCTGAGGAACTTGCAGTTGACCCCCCCCCCGCAGCCCCTAGGTCTAGGGAGGCTTTCACGTGTAAATGAAAATGCTGTGAGCTATACAAATGCAAATCAGGATTTTTTTTCCATGGCAGTAGTGGGCTCACAAACAATCTCCCCTCCCCGCGCCTCTCTCACTGACTCTGGAATTTCCGCCCACCCTGCCACACACACACACACACACACACACACACACACACACACACACACACACACACACACACACACACACACACACACACACAAGAAAATCTCTGTTAGTATAATTATAGACTCAAATTGTAGCTTGAATAGATTTGCGTTGTGTAAGTAGGCTATCGCAGGGCTCTACGGTGTGAATATTTCACTCGAATTTGCCCCATGGGGGGGTACTCCTTAGAAAAAAAAGTTAGCGTAGAGCCCTGGTATGCTATGATGAATTACCTTGTATGTCACTAGCAATGGTCAATAATGTTATCAAAAAAGATACAGAAAACAGCACAATTTATTTCAACAATTAATTTTTACACAATCCAATGAGGGTCAGTAACTTGTTTTACAAATCAATAGATAGCCTACATACAGGGCTAGATTTTAGTCTGTTTCCTTGGAAGAATTGAAACTCCACCTATTCAATGCTAATTAGAGTCATTCACACAGTCGAGCCCTTTCCCCCTAGATCAAACCAACAGTACTTACATTGCGCGCCATTTTTAAAATTGTCTCTCTACTACAATCTATCGCAATGGCTGGACCGGGAAGGCGGCTCTCTTACAACACCACGGATTCATGATCGACTAGTTTAATCTAGTCCCGCCGACACAGAGAAGAGATTGTTGCATGCTATGACTGGCCTGTCTCGCCAGATGAAAGAGTCTTTGGAAGAAATGAGTGTACAAGTGAGTAGAGGATTTGAGTCGATGGAGAATAGAATAGGAATTTTGGAGAAAACGGTGTCAGCTTTGGTAGCCCATAACAGTAACATTACACCCGTGGAGGAGATGAAGAGGAAAAGACGGGCGCAGAATCCCAAAATTGCGGTAAGATAATGTTTGCAGTGATTAAATGTGCCTATAAACTGTTTAATTTGATATTTGTAGTGGGATTAGCCAACTAAGCTAGCTTCCAGCTGCTATTGTTGTACCAGCTTCAGTAAACTGGCTAGCTAGCTTCGACGGCGATTATCTGCTAATTTAGTTGATTTTCAATGTACCAACACTCAAATAAGTATATCTTTTATTTCTAGATTTCGATGTATGACACATCATTTGAGAGAGTGATTAAATACGCTTACAAACTGCTTGAAAAAGATGATTTCTTTACTACTTTCTTTGTCTCCACTAGTAAATTGGAGAGATTCATTAAGTGACTTTAAATCTTGTATTTCATAGGAAGCAGTGCGTCGTCTCCACAACTCTGAGGGAAATAGCAGGTGCTACGAACCAGAGCAAGGGTAAGATACAAAATAAAAAAGACTACATGCATTCTGCTCTATAAATGTAAATAAATAGGTTCTCTAATATATTTGTATTTTGATTTCACAGACTGAGCTCGCCTCGCAATGAGGCGGACCTTGCAGTTCAGGCAGAAGCCGTGAAGAATGCAGCCCGCAGTCGACAGAGAAGAAAGAGGGTAAGATTTACTAGACAGTAGTACAAATATGAATACACTATAGAAGATATAACCAGTATAGACAGTGGTATAAATAATGAATAATATTGTTGGTCAATGTGACATTAATTTTCTGTTACATTAGTAGATGTCTTGTGTCAACACGCAGTGCATTGAGCAGTACTGATTGTCTGTACTGATTGTGTTTACAGCTGCTGGAAGCGAGGCAGAGTGTACTAGTTCCAGATGACATGATTTCTGGAGGGGCGTCACTATTGACCTGATGTCCGATGAGGAGGACTGCATCCAAGAGGGGGTGTCTGGGTGGATTGTGTGGCCTCCATTCTTTCGCAGCGAGGAGCTCTCCAACCTGTGTGCCAGACTGCAGGACTGCCTGGATTCTAATCCAAAGTACACGGCAACACATCGACGGCGTCTGCCCATTGTTGGAGCACATTCAGACAGAATGCCACCAACTGCATATCCATCAGAGGCGGCAAAAAGACATTTAAATCCCCTTCTGATGCCCCAGGCCCCTGCCCGTTATCGACTGTAATACTGTGCCTTTTTTTATACTCTGTATATCTGTATACTGTATACTTTGACTTGATTTGTCTTTGTTTTTTATACTCTGTATATTGTGTACCTACCTGGTTGTGCCTTTAAAAAAAATAAAGTACCTGATGTCAAGATGGCTTTTGTTGCCCAGCTTTTTATTTTTTTATTTTACATACCTCTGTATACTGTGTACCTACCTGGTTGTGCCTTTAAAAAAGAAAGTACCTTTAAAAAAAAGAAAGTACCTCTTATCTATCTACTAGTGTACACCATAGGATAACAATAACATGAATATATTCAACATTGCCTATAACATATATCACATGAATATATGGTCTTCAGTAACTGCAACAATTATACATTATTATTATTATTATTATTATTATTAATAATATTTTTAGGGGAGGGGTTTAAGCCTGTATTATGGCTGAGGGTGACCAATAGTGACAGATCACCTGACTGACCTACCACCCAATAGAGTGATTTCTAGTTTTAAAGGTCACATGCTGTCATCATATGCTGATTCCAGCCCAGGCACCTCACTGCTATTCAGATGCTAATTGGAGTCATTCCACACCGCAGGGGGGGGGTGGAGGGCAGAGGGAGGTTTGAAGCCCAATTTGGTCTGTTTTCGACAATTTACGGCACAGGAGAAGGTGGGTTCCCAAGGCCGGAAACAGTCTGGAAGAGCCGGGAATTAGTGATCTTTCCGGCCATCTACAGGCATCTACATGGTCAAAAATCCCCCTTTTCATCTAGTGAACTGTTCAGTAGGCTATTTTCGAAATACGATTCCGTTCAAATATATTTTATAGAAGGCAAAATGTATTGCGATGTGAACGGGGATCAAATATTGATTTTGGGTAATGTCATTGTTTGGTTTTGGCCCCGTGATCGTTTTGTGGCTGGAAGATTGTGTCACACAGCTCACTTAAGACAGTTACAAGTAGTTGAGCAAAGTAAGCTGAACTCAAAGGAAAAAGCATTTTGCAATTGCAATAAGCCGGATAACAAAGTTACAGATTGCCATGAAAAAATGAATGTTTTTACTGATAAATATCAGTTTTAATGTTCTTTTTGTTATATAAATATTTCTGATGGTTAGAATGAAATTACTTCACTTCACTCCACGTGGTCAATACTGATAACACATAGACGCCCCCACTGACAGTCTTTTGGGCGCCCTGTTACGGGTGTGAGATCGCTCATCCATAGCAACATGTGTGAAACCTCAGAATTATTTGGCAAAAGGTTCTTCAGTGTGAAATAGATCAAGATATGTGGTAGTGTCCCCGTTCTTGTATATTTGTGAAATGGTGTTTATGTGAAAGTGCCCCTTTTTCCTTGTTATGGAAGACTATTGCATGCGATTCTTTGTGTTTATAAACCGTGATGGTTTTGTACGTGTAAGGTGCGACCCCCTGTGAATTTTACATGCTCTGTATTCTTTCCTGCATCTATAAGCTTTGTTGACGTAAAGCTGGTAGTGCAATCATGGAAAAGCAAACTTTCCTGATCCGTCTCGAAGCAGTCACTGTGACAGTATTTTCACAAACTGCTCACTTTTCAAAAATGTGTAGGTATAAAACATTTTAAACTTAACTTTTCTGCATAGTAATCTGCAGACTTTAAAAACAAATTAGGAAGTAAGAACTGGTTCAGTTTAACAGAAAATACCACAATCATCAAAGTAATCTTTAATTGCCTGCACGTTTATTGTCCATTTAAACAATCGCCGAAGTCTTCACTGTTAGTTACTGGAAAGATGATAGGCACTAAATGTATCTTATTTCCTAGGGAGCTTTTCAATACGCAATGATTTTTGCCTCAAAACTTCCTCCAAGCCTACATTATATCATCATTATCATAACCTAATAGCATAGAGCTTTATTACGGTTTACTTGAAAGATTTTTTACATTAAATAGTATGTTGATTAACTAAGAATAAACAAAAATAACTGCTTGTGTGTTTTAGTGTGTTGAAAAATGGTTCACTTGCACAAAAAACGAATGAATACTGAGCTGTCACGACACCTCCCCCCTGGGGGTTGCGTGATAGAGGTTGCAGTTGGACATGAATAAGTGGTTTTGTTATTGATTTTGGGTAATGTCATTGTTTGGTTTTGGCCCCGTGATCGTTTTGTGGCTGGAAGATTGTGTCACACAGTTCACTTAAGACAGTTACAACAAGTAGTTGAGCAAAGTAAGATGAACTCAAAGGAAAAAGCATTTTGCAATTGCCATAATTGCTATCTTAGCTGTTAACTAACATTGGCCAATTCAAGCCAGGCACCACTGCCAGTATGGATAAGACATAACTTCCCCCCCACTGGCAGTATTTTGGGGACTTGCGGTTGGACATGGTGAGATACCACAAATTTACCACCAAAAAATGTGGTCACTGACGAGGCTTGCGTCACAAAAACGCCCCTGCCATAATAGTTCCTCTTAAAAAAAACCTTCCCCTTCCCCTCCTCCTTATCAACCGGAAATAAAAAAAGTAATTAAAAAAGTGATTAAAAAAAGACAGGAAGTGCCCTATATATATTACTCCTAACAGGCTTCAATAGGCTAATGTCAAAGTTTTTCCTAAGACTCTACAAGTGAAATGAAAAAACATATCCTAAATGTTGTGAAAAGGCCAATGGCAAAGTTTTTTCTGAAATAAACAGTGAAATTAAAATTTGCCTGCAAGCCTTGAATAGGGAAATTACAACATGTTTTCTAAGACTGTAAAGTGAATTGGGAGATTCTACCCTGACAGGCTTCAATAGGCCAATGGCAATGAATGTGGTGAAAAGGCCAATGGCAAAGTTTTTTCTGAAACAGACAGTGCAATGAAAAATGTGCCAATGGCAAAGTTGTCCTAAGACTGTACAAGTGAAATCAAAAAACATAGCCTTAACCCTCTGAGGTCCGTGCTAAGCTTTGAGATGGTTTGTGATTTTGGCATGGTCTGATATTTATCTCAATTTCATAAACTTAACACACACTTACTCCAAAGTGTTTGATATTTTTATTTGAAGGACAATCACAGCTACATTTGTATGCCATCAATAGTTTGGTCAGTATCATATGCAGCTTGTAAATAGATCTACAAACACACAAGTTAAAAACAGTACATTTTTCTGCCGTCACAAAAGTTGTGAAAGCACACACTAAACTATAGTGACAAATTGTTTTGCCAATGTGCATTTGTTCATCAAGGTCTTGGTTATGTAAGGGTGTGAAAATAGTTTAGCACATCTGAGATCTAAATAGCTAAAAACCTGTTTTTATCAGAACTGGTCACATTTATTTCAGGCTGTGGGAGGGCTAAATGTTAAATACCTGAATATTCTTTATTCATTGTCCACACCTCTAAGATCTGTCAGATGGCCCATATCTCTCTCAAAGGCCATCAGAGTAAGCAAGTCAGTGAGCCATGCAGAAGACAGAAAAAAAATATGCTTTTTTCACTTTGGAAGATTTATTGAAAAGAGCACACAAACTACAGTATATACAGGGGAATGCCACATATTACAAGTCATACAGCCTAACAATAATGCACATAAGACACATACCTTTGTGTAGGAGTCCTGCGTGGCTTTTTTGGTGGAGGAGTAGGTGCTTTGTCTTCCACATCGTCATCACTGTAAACATAAAAAGCAAAAGGTTGTAAGGACACACCTACATCAGAGCATTACAATGAATAGCTTTTTTTATAACATTTTTGTTTGAAAATTATTTTTACATAGATCTTGAGTGCCTATTGCAATTTGTTACGTTGCAACACACGGAATATGTAGTCACAAGATGCGGAATTCATATATTTTCACGAGTATTTGAAAACAAGTGAAATAAAATAAATATCAGCATACAGACTGTTGCTGGCAGATTGCAAGCGTAAACACAGACAAGATGCTACATACGATTTTTTATAACATTTTAGGCTGTTTGAAAAGTATTCTTACATAGATCTTGTGTGCCTATTGCAATTTGTTACGTTGCAACATGCGGAATATGTAGTCACAAGACGCGGAATTCATATATTTTCACGAGTATTTGAAAACAAGCTAAATAAAATAAATATCAGCATACAGACTGTTGCTGGCAGATTGCAAGCGTAAACACAGACAAGATGCTACATACGATTTTTTATAACATTTTAGGCTGTTTGAAAAGTATTTTTACATAGATCTTGTGTGCCTATTGCAATTTGTTATGTTGCAACAAGCGGAATATGTAGTCACATGACGCAGAATTCATATATTGAATATATATATACGAGTATTTGATAACATGGCAAATCAAATATAGTTACTTACTCTTCGTCAGTTCGGTCCTCAGCTGGATCAATTCTAAATTTAAAATGCAGTCTCTCTTCATCTGAATCCTCTTCAGTATCGGGACATGATGAGTTGTTGTCCTCGTCGCTTTCCATCAATGCTCTCAAACACTGCAGCGCAGAAAATCTTTCCATCTTGAATAAAATTGTATGTCTTTATAAAATCTTGCTTCAAATTGTCGGGACAGTTTATGTGTTGTTTACGCCGGCGTTTTCACACATGGCCCCATGCCCCTCCCCATGCACCTCCCCGAAACTAGCACCTAGTTACCATGTCAATAGAAGGGGGATGTTACTTCCAGGTAAAAAAGAGAGTAAAACGCAAGGTTTACTTTTGGTCTAATTAACCTAATTTTAAAAAAAACATTTGATTTGCCAGTGCTCAAATCGGAAAGTCGCGATTCTAAGGTTTCTGTCAATGTTTTTGTCGCGTGTGTATGATAAAATATCGCAAACTTAGAAATAGTAATATACTTTTATTGCTGCTGGGAGCTCAGGGGGTTAAAAGAAGCGATAATTATCCATGCTCCATACACCGCACAGCTACGGAGGATGGCAAAAAAGAACCCTTTGCTGATCAACCGCGTCCTTAGAAGGACACGAGAGACCATTAAAACGCCTTCCGAAGATGTCGTAATCAATCAAGAAGTAACAGTCCACTTCACACATGGCTTGATGAACAGCTCAGGAGACTGCATCAAACACACTGGGCATACTGGTCGCGGTGGCTCTACCATTAACTGTCCATGACCAGCTAGCTAACACAAGCACATAATAACATTATTGCATACTCCCCCCTCCCTGGGGAGGACAGCCAATTGCCGCCCCCGGGGGCACTCCCAGCCAGAGCCGACTCTGGCGCGGACCGGGGAATCGAACCCCGGTCACCGTGGCCAGCATCAGATATTGAGACCACTAGACCACGCGGGAGGCCGGAATGCCCCTTTTTTAACCATTCATTTCACATAAATCTTGTCTCCAATTTTCATGTCATTGCCCTTTGTAGCTTCGAATTTGAAGGTGTCATGCCAGTTGGACCTTGGGAGAGAACGAGAGAGATTCTTGAAATAAGTTAGCAACATATCCCCCATTACATGTAATTCTTCTCCTACCAAACATAGGTCCCCCAGTGTCCTCCTTAGTCGGCCTGTCAATATTTCAAAATGAGAAAGATCAGTACTTTGATTACACACAGCTCTCATAGACATTAACACTGTGTTGTGTTCTGTGGTACATGTTACAATAGGTATACATACTTACCTCTAGAGGTCACTGTGTTAACTCCTGCTTACCTCTAGTATTCAATATCCTGTTAGGATGTGACGTAGTGCGGGGGAGAAGTGTGGAGAAGAAAGACTGAATGGATGCCATGTGCTGTTCTAGCTCTGAAGTAAAACGAACCTTGATTAGCGTGACTGCCTTGCCTCTTGCCTCCTGATTCCGCAACATAACAAATTGGCGACGAGGATGTCGGGATCAGTTCCAACCCCTGCGCAGTTTCTTCCGTGTGTGGGTGAGCCAGCAATCCCGTTTGAAACTTGGCGGAAAATATTCGATAACTACCTGCTAGTTATTAACGCTACGGGAAATGCGTGGCCAGATGTGAGATGCCGTGCTATCTTACTGCATTGCTTAGGCACAGAGGGTCAGCGTCTATTTTATAGCTTACCAAACGGAGGCACTACTTACGAGGAGGCTATGTCCGCGTTAGAAGCACATTTCGTGCCGAAAGCTAATGTCGTAGCTTGCCGTCACAAGTTCAGACAACGTGCACAAAGGCCTGACGAGACTGTAATGCAGTACATTACAGCATTGCGCGAGCTAGCGGTTCCATGCCAGTTTGCATCTATGGAAAACGAGATGTTGCGGGACCAACTAATTGAACGGGTTTATCTACCTGCGATCAAGGATAAACTTCTAATGGAGGACGAACTTACTTTAGAAAAAGCGATGACGTTAGCGTGCCAAGTGGAGTCAGCAGTGAATAATGCTTCTCTTCTCTCCGGTGGAAATACAGTTACTCCAGTGCAGGCTATTACAGCTAAGCCTGGCATACGGCAGCAACGTAAATCCCGCTCCTCCGGACATCCGTCTCATTCTCATACAGCACATTCAGGACATGCATCTGGAAAACAGGGTAGGAATTGTTTTCGTTGCGGATCTACAAAGCACCTAGCTAATGCTAAAGACTGCCTTGCCGTATCGTCCACTTGCAATAACTGTGGTAAAACAGGACACTTTGCTAAAGTTTGCAAATCGGGGGCCAAAGAAGTACGGGAAGTTTCTATACCGGAGGTTACGATTCTTTGTCTGAATGACGTGTCCACCAATGATAAAATCTACTGTAGCGTAGATATCGATACTCCGAATGACAGTGTTTATGCTGTCGAGCTGCTGGTTGACACTGGGTCATCTGTCTCGATCCTGCCAGAGACATTATACAAGAGACATTTTGCAAACTGGCCGTTAACCGAGCCCCGGGTTAAATTAGTTACTTATTCCAGAGACCCTTTGCCTGTGCTGGGTTGCCTTGATGCTTTCGTTGCCCATGATAACGTGTCATCAAATGCTACGTTCTACATCGTCAAGTCCGGATCTCCGTTGTTAGGCATGGACCTAATCCGTGCACTAAATTGCCACATTGTCAGGGACACGGTTCTAACGAAAACGGCACCGATATGCGAAACACATGCCGATACCATTACTAATGATAGCGACAAGCCAGTCGGATGCGTTAAGGGATTCGTTCATAAAGTGCAAAGTAAACGAGAGCGTTAAACCTGTGCAACTAAAATTACGTCGATTACCCTTGTCAGTGCGTGAAGAGGTGGCATGCGAAATTCAGCGTCTGCTCAAAGCTGGAATTATAGAGCCCATTGATGCTTCCCCGTGGGTCTCACCTCTCGTAGTAACACGAAAAAAACAAGGAGGCATTCGAGTCCGCGTCGACTTACGTGAGCCCAACAAAAGTGTTATCATGGACTCACATCCACTGCCTCACATTGAGGACCTGTTTGCTGAATTGAAGGGTGCAATACTGTTCTCCCAAATAGATTTAGAGCGCGCGTATCATCAACTACCTCTGCATGAAGAGAGCTGTAACCTTACCGCTTTTATAACGCATGAGGGCCTTTTCAGATATACCAGGGTTCCTTATGGCTTGGCGTCAGCGCCATCTGCTTTTCAAAAAATGATGCACACCTTACTCAGTGATCTGCCCGGCTGTCAAAGCTATTTGGATGACGTGATCTGTTATGGAGCGTCAAAAGCTGAGCATGATAAAAATCTCAGAGTGGTCCTACAGCGCCTTAACGACTCTGGTCTTAGGCTGAATGTTAAAAAAAGCTCCTTTGCAAAACAGAGTGTCATCTATTTAGGCCATGTCATATCCAAAGACGGATTACGCCCCACTCCAGATCACATTACAGCCATTGCGGAAGCCCCTGAGCCAAAAGATGCGGTAGCACTGCGCTCCTTTTTAGGTCTTCTGTCGTGGTTTAGTAAATTCATTCCCAATTACGCCACGGTAGTTGAGCCCTTGCGAAGTCTGCTGAGAGCAACATCACAGACTGACATTGAATGGACAGAGAATGCAGAGAACAGTTTCCAAACATTGAAATCATTACTGATTATCAGCCCTGCACTTACTTTATTTGATCCGAGCCTACTGACATTCGTCTCTACCGACGCTTCTGATTACGGGTTAGGTGGCGTCCTGTCCCAGCTGCACCCGGACGGTAGCGAGCGCGTAGTGGCGTTTGCCTCTCGGACACTTTCACCTGCAGAGAGGAAGTACAGCACGGTATAAAAAGAGGCATTAGGGTGCATATTCGCGGTGGAGAGGTGGAGAACATATCTTTGGGGACGCCGATTCACCCTCAGAACCGATCACCAAGCGCTTACAACTCTGCTGGCTACAAAAGGCATGAATCGCGCTGGAATGCGAATAGCACGCTATCAATATGACATTGTCCACTGTCCTGGCAAGAGAAATTTTGCCGCTGATTGTCTCTCCAGATTACCAATTTCCTGTACAGATGCTGAACTGACAGTGGAACCAGAGCTGGTCGCTGAAATTGCTCCTCTCCTCACGGCGCTGTCTATAGCTGATTTCACAGCAGCGTGTGAAACATGCCCTGAGCTGACACAGCTGCGTGCACAGATTCAGAATGGTTGGCCAACGTCGAGAAACGCTGTGGCGAACGAACTTTCATGTTATTTCTCTGTGCGCCATGAACTTTCCGTTGATTCTCCTCTCATCATGCGTGGTTCACGATTGCTAGTCTCAGCTTCTCTGCATGCCAGAATAACTCATTTGGCACACGAAGGGCACCAAGGGATTGTGCGCACCAAACAACGCCTGCGTGAGCTATACTGGTGGCCGCGTATGGATACTATGGTCAACGACATGATCGCTTCATGTGTTACTTGTCAAATGAGTGACAAATCCACGAGGACCTATCCTTCCCCAATGCAACCTGTGGACCTCCCAGACGGTCCCTTCCAAAAAGTCGCGATGGACATAGTGGGTCCTTTCGAGCGTGGTTCCCACGACTGCCGTTTTGCCATCACACTCGTGGACTACTTCAGTAAGTGGACGGAGAAGAGAAGGAAACCCGTGCTCCATTGTAACCGACAATGGAAGTCAATTCTGCTCCACAGCCTTTTCAGAGTTTCTGAGGGAGAGAGGGATTAAACATATCCGCACTAGTGTTTACCATCCCCAAGCCAATGGCGCAGTGGAACGATTCAACAGGGTCCTGAAAGACTGTATCCAGGCTGCCGAAACTCACTACAAACCGTGGAAACAGGAAGTGACCTCACTCCTTCAAAGTTATCGTGCGACAGCGCATGCAACGACTAATCAGTCTCCATTCCAACTCCTGCGGGGACGGCCGATGCGCACAAAACTGGATATCCTACCAGTCCGTGACCAAGAGGGACACCAGAATGTCCGCGAACGCGTTACTCTACAACAAGAGAAAAGCAAACGTTATACAGATCAGAAACGTGGAACGAAAGTACCGAATTTCAAACCTGGAGATAAGGTACGAGTGCACAAACCTTTCCATGTCAAGAAAGCTGAGGCCAGGTTCGCCTCTCCTGTTTCGGTCGAGCGTCAGACCGGGCCGAGCTCATTCCTGCTGAGCGACGGAAGAAGATGGAATGCGGAGCGCCTGTCTCGGTGTACCAGCGCGCAGTTGCCAATTCCTGAGCCGAGTGGTGAACTGACTGAAATGGCTCCAGAAGTTCAGCGGAGTAACCGCCAGAGACATCCACCACCGTGGGTTAAGGACTTTGTTATGTGAAAAACCTGTTAATGGTGAAAATAAATTGTTGAGATTTACTGTGAACTGTACAACTGTTGAAACATTTAAATACTTTAAAATACCTTGGTTATAACTACGTGCTTGGGTACAGTTTACCATCTCAAGTTTATTATAGCAGGTCGGAGAAATGTTCTTTTAAAGAAAGGGGGAAATGTTGTGTTCTGTGGTACATGTTACAATAGGTATACATACTTACCTCTAGAGGTCACTGTGTTAACTCCTGCTTACCTCTAGTATTCAATATCCTGTTAGGATGTGACGTAGTGCGGGGGAGAAGTGTGGAGAAGAAAGACTGAATGGATGCCATGTGCTGTTCTAGCTCTGAAGTAAAACGAACCTTGATTAGCGTGACTGCCTTGCCTCTTGCCTCCTGATTCCGCAACATAACACACTGCTTGTATAGTGATTAGAAATAACCAGCAGATAACTGGCCCTTTTTACCTTGGAAAAGGCCAACAAAAAGTCATCTGAAGTTTAGTAAAAGGAGCTTAGCCCTTGGCTGTCTCTGGGCTGGAATTTTCTAAGTTCAAAGCCCATGATTAGAACATAAACATGTTGCACAACTTTTGACATACCTGGAATCTTGCGCCCGTGAGAGTCCTCATATGGTGAGAACATTAATAAATCATAAACAGATTGTACAATATGAGACACCATAGAAGGAAGTTTTCTCAATACTCATGCTAATGCCTGACGAAATAAGGAAAGTGAATTATGCAAACTTTGACTAAGCCTTGTCAATGGTAGTTGGCAGTTGTCAAACACAAGCCAAAATTGAGAATCTCAGTGCACTGTACAGAATAAAATCCTTGACAAATACCCAAAACACTAAACACCTTGTTTTCCTTTGGAATGTCAATCAGAAACACTGTACTAGGGTCAGTCACTAGGGATGTTAGTCATGTTGCATGTTTATTGACTTCCCTGCAATCAATAACCAAACTATAAATTCCATCTAGCTTACAGACTGTAAGTAGAGGTGAAGAACAGGGTGATGAGATTTCTCTGATCACACGTTGTTATTCCAAAATCTGAAAGATTTTCTTTATTGCTTCAAAAGCCTCAGGTTTTATTGGGTATTGGGCTTTAGGTGGAGGAGGGGTTCCTGTAATCTTAACAGGCTCCATATCCAGTAGGCCACAGTCCCATTTGGATTAGGCCCACGCATTTACATTACATTTTACATTACATAAAATTTTAAGCATTTAGCAGACGCTCTTATCCAGAGCGACTTACAAGATGTACATGGTAGGAACAATCATAGTTAGCGCACAAGATTAGTGCAGGAATACAGCAATAGACATCATTGCAGGCATCTGCGTACCATACCTGTAACACCAGGAAGGAAAAGGTTAGTTGTTTTTTTTTTTTTTGGGAGTATAGCGTTGAACAAGTAAACAGTGGTGAAGACAGTTTAGCTAGATGGACAGAGTTCAGTGGTAGTGGAATCTGAAAAGGTGGGTTTTGAGTCTCTTGCGGAAGATCGAAAGTGACTCTGCAGTCCTGACCGATTGCGGAAGGTCGTTCCACCAGCGAGGGATCAGGACAGAGAAGAGGCGAGACCACGAGGAGCGGCTGCAAGGCGCCCGGAGGGAAGGGACAGTCAGTTTACCCGAGGAGGCAGAGCGGAGGGGTCTGGGAGGTGTGTAGGGAGTGATGAGTGACTGGAGGTATGGGGGAGCAGTACCTCTGGCCACTTGAAAAGCAAGCACCAGTGACTTGAATCTGATGCGTGCTGCGATGGGGAGCCAGTGCAGAGAGGAGAGTAGAGGGGTGACGTGGGTGAACTTTGTCTGGTTGAACACCAGACGAGCTGCAGCGTTCTGGACTAGTTGCAGTGGCTTGATGGCGCAGGCCGGAAGGCCTGACAGCAAGGAATTGCAGTAGTCCAGACATGAGATCACCAGGGCCTGGACCAGGAGTTGAGTGGCCTCTTGGGTGAGGAACGGTCGGATCCTCTGGATGTTGTGGAGGGAGAAACGGCAGAGTCCGAGTGATCGCTGCAATATGGCTCAGAAGCACAGCTGGTTGTCCAGGGTTACCCCAAGACTCCTGGCCGACTGGGACGGAGACACTATGGAGCCTTCCACGGTGATTGACGCATCAATCATCGGGAGCCCTTCGCTGGGAGGAAGAGCAGCTCAGTCTTCCCCAGGTTCAGCTTCAGGTGGTGGGTGGACATCCAAGCGGAGATGTCAGCCAGGCATGCAGAGATCCGTGCCGGGGACTGGGTATCAGATGGAGAGAAGGAGAGGAATAGTTGTGTGTCATCAGCATAACAGTGATAGGAAAAACCATGAGCAGAAATAACAGAGCCAAGTGACTTGGTGTACAGAGAAAATATAGGCGGGGCCTAGCACCGAGCCCTGCGGGACTCCGGTAAGAGAGGGTGTGGGGAGAGGAGAGGGATCCTCTACAGGCCACCTGGTAGGACCGGTCAGCCAGGTAGGACTCGAACCATGTCAACGTAGATCCAGAGATTCCCATCTCGACGAGAGATGAGAGCAGGATCCGGTGGTCCACGGTGTCGAATGCCGCTGCCAGGTTGAGGAGGAGTAGGGCGGAGCTAAGGGATTGGGACTTAGCCCCATGAAGAGCCTCAGTGACAGCAAGAGCGCGGTCTCTGTGGAGTGGCCTGCACTGAACCCAGATTGGTTGGGATCAAGCAGGTCGTTCTATAAGAGATGAGCAGACAGTTGGTTATAGACAGCCCGCTCTAACGTTTTGGAAAGGAATGGGAGGAGAGAGACAGGTCGGTAGTTTGAAATAACAGCAGGATTCAGAGAGGGTTTTTTGAGGAGGCGGACAACATGAGCACATTTAAGGGAAGAGGGGACAGAGCCAGAGGAAAGAGAGGAGATAATGACATTGGAGACAAAGGGGAGGATGTCCATAGTAATGGACTGGAAGAGGGGGGAAGGAATGAGATCAAGAGGGCAGGTGGTGGGAGGGTGGGAGAGGACAAGTTGAAGTCACGGAGGGGCGAGAAGGAGGACAGAGGGGTGAGAGGTTTAGGTAGCGGGATGGGTGAGGGAGAGGTTGGGGGAAGGAGTTGCGAATGACATCAACCTTCTCGAAAAGAAGGATGCAAAGTCATCAGCGGTTAGAGAAGAGGAGGTGGGGGAGGAGGGGGTGAGGAGAGAGGAAAACGTAGAGTAGAGTTTGCGAGGGTTAGAAACTGAAGATTGAATTTTGGAAAGGAAAAATGCAGACTTAGCAGAGGAGAGGTTAGAGGAGAAGGAAGCCAGGAGTGTGTGGAAATCAGTCAGAGCTACAGGGATTTGGATTTTCTCCATTTCCTTTCTGCCGCTCGCAGTTTCAGTCTGTTAGCCCGAATGGAGTCCGTTAGCCAGGGGCGGGGTCGGAGGCGTGGAGGTTTAGCGGATAGAGGACAGTGTGAGTCAAGGGGCCTAGCACCGAGCCCTGGGACTCCAATAGAGAGGGTGTGGGAAAGGAGAAGGATCCTCTCCAGGCCACCTGGTAGGACCAGTCAGCCAGGTAGGACTCAAACCATGTCAATGCAGGTCCAGAGATTCCCATCTCGATGAGAGATGAGAGCAGGATCCGGTGGTCCACGGTGTCGAATGCCGCTGCCAGGTTGAGGAGGAGGAGGGCGGAGCTAAGGGATCGGGACTTAGCCCCGTGAAGAGCCTCAGTGACAGCAAGAGCGCAGTCTTTGTGGAGTGGCCTGCTCTGAACCCAGATTGGTTGGGATCAAGCAGGTCGTTCTATAAGAGATGAGCAGACAGTTGGTTATAGACAGCCCGCTCTAATGTTTTGGAAAGGAATGGGAGGAGAGACAGGTCAGTAGTTTGAGATAACAGCAGGATTCAGAGAGGGTTTTTGAGGAGGCGGACAACCTGAGCGCATTTGAGGGAGGAGGGGACAGAGCCAGAGGAAAGAGAGGAGTTAATGACATTGGAGACAAAGGGAGGATGTCCATAGCAATGGACTGGAAGAGGGGAAGGAATGGGATCAAGAGGGCAGGTGGTGGGACGGTGGGAGAGGACAAGTTGAAGGATCACGGTCAGGAGGGGTGAGAAGGAGGACAGAGGGTGGGAGGTTTAGGTAGCGGGATGGGTGAGGGAGAGGTTGGGGGGGAGTTGCGAATGACATCAACCTTCTCGTAAAGAAAGCAAAGTCATCCGCGGTTAAGTCATCGGAGGTGGGGGAGGAGGAGGGGTGAGGAGAGAGGAAAACGTAGAGTAGAGTTTGCGTGGGTTAGAAACTGAAGATTGAATTTTGGAAAGGAAAAATGCAGACTTAGCAGAGGAGAGGTTAGAGGAGAAGGAAGCCAGGAGTGTGTGGAAATCAGTCAGAGCTACAGGGGATTTGGATTTTCTCCATTTCCTTTCTGCCGCTCGCAGTTTCAGTCTGTTAGCCCGAATGGAGTCGGTTAGCCAGGGGGCGGGGGGTCGGAGGCGTGGAGGTTTAGCGGATAGAGGACAGTGTGAGTCAAGGGGCCTAGCACTGAGCCCTGCGGGACTCCAATAGAGAGGGTGTGGGGAAAGGAGAAGGATCCTCTCCAGGCCACCTGGTAGGACCAGTCAGCCAGGTAGGACTCAAACCATGTCAATGCAGGTCCAGAGATTCCCATCTCGATGAGAGATGAGAGCAGGATCCGGTGGTCCACGGTGTCGAATGCCGCCGACAGGTCGAGGAGGAGGAGGACGGAGCTAAGGGATCGGGACTTAGCAACGTGAAGAGCCTCAGTGACCGCAAGGAGAGCAGTCTTTGTGGAGTGGCCTGCTCTGAACCCAGATTGGTTGGGATCAAGCAGGTCGTTCTGTAAGAGATGAGCAGACAGTTGATTATAGACAGCCCGCTCTAATGTTTTGGAAAGGAATGGGAGGAGAGAGACAGGTCAGTAGTTAGAGATGACAGCAGGATTCAGAGAGGGTTTTTTGAGGAGGGGGACAACCTGAGCGCATTTGAGGGAGGAGGGGATAGAGCCAGAGGAAAGAGAGGAGTTAATGACATTGGAGACAAAGGGAGGATGTCCATAGCAATGGACTGGAAGAGGGGGGAAGGAATGGGATCAAGAGGGCAGGTGGTGGGACGGTGGGAGAGAACAAGTTGAAGGATGTCCGAGTCAGGGAGGGGTGAGAAGGAGGACAGAGGGGTGGGAGGTTTAGGTAGCGGGATGGGAGAGGGAGAGGTTGCGGGGAGTTGCGAATGACATCAACCTTCTCGTGAAAGAAGAATGAGAAGTCATCGGCGGTGGGGGAGGAGGAGGGGTGAGGAGAGAGGAAAACGTAGCATAGAGTTTACGTGGGTTGGAAACAGAAGATTGAATCTTAGAAAGGAAAAATGCAGACTTAGCAGAGGAGAGGTTAGCGGAGAAGGAAGCCAGGAGTGTGTGGAAATCAGACAGAGTTACAGGGGATTTGGATTTTCTCCATTTCCTTTCTGCCGCACGCAGCTTCAGTCGGTTAGCCCAAATGGAATCAGTTAGCCAGGGGGCGGGGGGGCGGAGACGAGCAGGTTTAGCGGATAGAGGACAGAGTAAGTCAAAGGAGGAGGAGAGAGAGGAAAGATGTACTCTGCAAGATGTCCGGGAAACAACAGTGCACTCCATGGGAGTCCAAGGTTTGTGATGTTCCCTTGTGTCTACAGTTCACCAGAAACTGTTTTGAGAAGTGGCACCAAAGACTGTGAAAGAATAGATTGTCTCACCATGTTTTAATTTTGAATTTTTTGTATATAGGCTAGTTTGTGTGATGTTTACAATAAATCTTCCAAAATGAAAAAAACGTATTTTTTTTCTGTCTTCTGCATGGCTCACTCACTATTGCTTACTCTGATGGCTTTTGTCTTTGTCTGATGGCCGTTGAGAGAGAGATGGCCCATCTGACAGATCTTTCAGGTGTGGATCATGAATATTCAGGAAATTAGCATATAGCCCTCCCACATCTTGAAAGAAATTTGACCAGTTCTGATAAAAACAGGTTTTTAGCTATTTAGATCTCAGATGTGCTAAACTATTTTAACATCCTTACATAACCAAGACCTTGATGAATTAACGCATATTGGCAAAACAATTTGTCACTATAGTTCAGTGTGTGCTTTCACAACTTTTGTGACAGCAGAAAAATGCTCTTTATATGCTCTTTATATGCTCTATACTCTTTATAACTTGTGTGTGTGTAGATCTATTTACAAGCTGCATATGATACTGACCAAACTAATGATGGCATATAAATGTAGCTGTGATTGTCCTTCAAATAAAAATATGAAACACTTTGGAGTAAGTGTGTGTTAAGTTGATGAAATTGAGATAAATATCAGACCACGCCAAAATCACAAACCTTCTCTGAGCTAAGCACGGACCTCAGGGGGTTAAAGTGTTTTAGCTTCAGAGTTTCCTTTTTAGCGCATTTCAGCATTTTTATTTGTAGCCTTTTTGCTGTTTCTTAGCATTTATAGCGCGTTTCAGCTTCAGATTTTTCCATTTAGCGCATTTATCAGCATTCGTATTTATACTCCTTTATTCGTTTCTGTTTTGATTCCCTGCCCTGTTTTTCCTGCTTTTCCATTTAAACGCGATTCCCAGCTTTCATTTTATCTGGCTTATCTGGATTTCCATTTATACTCACTTTCCCAATTTCTCGTTTATGCTCACCTTCCAGTTTATTTACAATCCATTTGTGTTTATTTTATTTGGATCTCTTTTCAATTCCCTGTTTTCATCCATATTCGCTTCATCAGTTTTCATTTAAAAACCCACCTTTCTTAATTTGTTGGCCTTAGTAAATTTTTCCATCCCAACTCGCTTCCCAGGATTATTTAAACCTCTTCCCATTGCATGAGCTGATTTTAGCGTATGTCATCCCGTAGCCTGTAGCGCTTGAGCTCATTTGTTTATACAGGCAAACCAAGTGACCTCCCAACCTGACCGGCTTTTGTTTCAAGGATAACCAAGTAAGTATCCGATAAGTCTTAAACACAGCCTTAGGAGCCAGATTCACGGAGGAAAACAAAATAAAATATTAATTAACAATCAAGAAGTCACACGAAGGGCCAGGATTTCCTATATCCCTAGCTAATAACGTTAAAAAAGACACATGGGGGCAAAGGCAGGAAAGATGGGAAAAAAGAAAGGTACCACAGAGGGAGGAGTGTTCACACCAGTGGAAGTGATATCGAAACGCCATCCCGAACACAGAAGACAGATCCAGAAATGCATGAAACAATGGAATAAGAGAACAACGGGGGGCCAACAGTGGCTAAGCGAGGGCACCTTCGACCTTGTCAGTTGTGAGGAGGTGGAGACCATTATAAAACATCACAAACCCAATGACACAAGTAGCAGACGCATAGGCAAGAGAACCAAAGAGCAGGAGGTGCTACAATGGTTTAAACAGGAAGGAGACCAGTATAGGGAGTCAGTTAAGACAATAAAAAGCATGCTGGTGGAGAAGGACAAAGAGCAAGAACAAGTAGCACCAAATCTCATACCAAGTCCTCCACCCTATCCAATTGATAAAAATCAATTTAGGGCAGCCAATATGTGATAAGAGGTGAGGAAGAAGACGCGATAGAGATAGAAGGAACGATGGAATTGGAACCGGTAAAAGGAATAGTTAAAATGCTGTTGAGAAATGGGGACTCTGAGGCCCGAGATAGAGGGAATGCAAGTTTAAAGAAAACCACCAAGCCGAGTGCTGTGTCATATGCACAACTAGGAAGAGAAGTAAGACAGGTGGGCAATTATCATTAAAAATTGGAAAAAGAAGCCGAACAGACGAGTGACAATTCAGAGGCAGTGGCAGATCGACAGGAGTATGATAGGATAGCAGCCAGAGGAGAAAAAAGAAAGAAATGAAGTACACATACAGTTAAACCCAAGATACAGTACACATCTACCCCTAGAAGCAGCATAATTAGTGAGAGTGAGGAGGAGGAAGAAGAAGCCCCTCAGGGTGACACAGGGCGCCTGGTGCACGGAGAGCTGTGGATTTAAGATAAGGGAACAGCAAGAGCAAGAAAGGGAAATGACCAGGAAAGGATACAGACTGCCCTAGAGTGAACCTTAGAACGAACACAGAGACGCATTGATGAAATGGATCAGAACATAGAGGAGGTGAGAAGACAGTACCGCAGATCTCACATTGAGAGGTGGTAAAAGGATCCCAAGGGAATCAACAGTAAAGGACCGGCAGTCAGCAGACGAGGAGGACGTGAATGAAAGAAGTGCGATATATCAATTCCCTTTAGTAGAAAAAGCAGGCCGAATACAGTATGTGCCCTGGTCCTTTTATGGACATGGTGGGGTTAGCGCAGTGCTTCTCAATTATTTTCTGTTATGCCCCCCCTAGGAAGAAGAAAACATTTCGCGAAAAAAAGCTGAGACCAGTTTATGTACTTCGCGGACCGGAGGGGGGGGGGGTGGTACGAAAAAAAAAAGCTGAGACCAGTTCGTTTATTTCGCAGACCGGGGGGTGCTACGTGAAAAATTGCGCCCCTCGGAACCGGTCCACGGTGCAAAAAGGTTGTTTTTTTAACTTGCACCCCCTACGCTACGCCTCTGGTCACACGCGCCCCCCCTGGCATCGCACTATTTGAGAAACACTGGGTTAGCGGGACGATTGCCGAACCTCACAGAAGGAGCCGGCAAATGTATTGTAGCGTTAGAAGAGAGTACAGGGGGAGTCAGGTTAGCACTCGGGGACATCAAAGCTCTATTGATGCACGTGGTCAGAAAGCACGTGACCGATGAGGTCTTAGAAGCAGTGGGATTGCAACGGCTAAAAGCGGGGCACTCAACAGATCACATGGGATTCAGTGGATACAGGACTGCAATGTGGGCAGAACTCTGACGAGTGTATCCGGACAGACTGGATCCCTCAAAGCTGGAAGGAGAAGAGTTAAAAGAAGAAGGAACGTGTGCCAATGTACCTACACACATTCCAGTGCAAAAATATACCTTATCAATTTAAAAAGTATTCCGCTCTCCAACCCCCCCCCAAATGGTTTTGTCTCATCAATCAATCAACGTCACATCTTCCGACATTCCGAATACAACTTGTCATAAAAAGTACCGCATCCCCAGCCCCAGTTCGGTTACAGTGAATGATATCACTCAGGTAGGCACTGTTTTAATTATGAAACCACAATTAAACAACACTTACTTACTTTTGATGTTATATATCCGTTACAAAACTTTGAAGTAGGTCAGTAGAACTTGCCACCTTCACGCTATAATTTCGTCATTACTAGCCTCAGTACTCGCGAGCAAGAAAGCTAGTCTAATTATCATTAAAACTACGTTATCTCCATCATGCAGGACAACTTACAAATGTGCAATTAATTTCTGAAGCAAGTTGTTACGTTTTGCATAGTTTTGCTAGTTTAGTGTAGTCACCCCCTTTTCTTTATAGCCAGTTTTCTAAAGATGTGATGTTTAAAAGTGTATTATTGTTTGGGCATGTAGCAGTGTTTTTCCCTGTTAAAATAAAAGGTTCAATCAATCAATCCATTTTGATTGGGAAATAAGAAGCAGCATAAACACTACCAATGAAAGGCAAAATACTTCTCACCTCCCTGATCCTGGATCAGTTTTTCAGCCATATGCATAGATGTAACAAATATATGAGTGTGTTTTAGTGTGTGTGTGTGTGTGTGCATGCGTTTTTGAATATAATACTGTGGTTTATTTTCCTCTCAGTGTGATGCTCAAAAACATGTTACTAAAATCAACCTGTAGTTCAGTAGTTGTACCATATGTCTCATTTATCAAATATATGCAGTGTAACAAAATGATACAGAACATGAAAACTCCAAATTCAGGGGGCTTATGTATCAAGCATGTCAGAGTAGGACTGCTGATCTAGAATCTTATCATTACTTATAATGAAAGGTAAAACAGGTCCCATGTTATGAACATACATTATTGGATGTGTGATTATGGATGGCGGCGGAGTGGCAACATTGGGGTGTGCCCTTTTTTTTGCTTCAGCCCCTGCCCCCCAAAATGTCTGTGCATGGCCCTAAGGTCATCAATATTATACATTTGGTATTAACTAAATATACAATGGTGTGATCTGATTAAGATTAATATTGTAATTTAATTGTACTTATTAATTTAATTACTAATTGAAGCACATTACGCAACTGTAAAATTATACTGTCACATTGCATGATTCTGTATGTCCTGTTAATCATGTGACCTTTTTACTCACATGAATGCTGCAATGTAAAGCTTTTCTCAATTGTTTACATACATTTATTTAAAATAATTTATTATGATAAGTGTACTTGGTTTTTAATACAAATTTGCAAGAGATTGAACTTGTATGAAGTTTTGCAAAACAAGTTAGTGTTTTAGTTTTTTGTTAATAGTTGTAGAAATGTGTATAATAAATTCGGAAAAAACTGTAATTTGTAGGAATTTACCTGAAGACTATGGTGCCGGTAACACTTCCTGCAGAATTAACTGTGCTGCTAGTGCCCTCAGTTTATTTTTTTACACAAGCAAATTGCAGGCTTTTGTGGGGATTTCCCATAAAGAAAGATGTTGGGCTTTTTTAACCCTTTTCTGAGTTTAACAGCAGTGAAAACACCCTAAATTAATTGGATAATTTTTGACCCTGTGGACATGGGGAGTATACAGAATATTAAGATTACACAAGGGTTTAAGATCATTGCAGGGCACATAAAAAAAGCTTTTAAAAGTTATGGGAGAGTGCTATTGTTTTATTTTTATTCACCAGAAGTGCCATACAACTGAGAATATGGATTGCTAATACTGTCTTGAAAATAAAACTACTAATTTGGCCAAAACAGTCATAACTTCTTCAAGCAGGATCTACTTCACCCCACTACAGATACTCTGGACAGAGTGGGCCCTGTTTCTGAGGAGCATGGGTCAAATGCAGTATCTAATACCTTTTGTAAAACTGAGGTAAACAGCGGTAAATTAATAGTTACCACTCCATTGCCCTTGCACAACCAAGCTATTTACTGCTAAATCATCTTCTGCATATCACCCTATAATTGAAAATTAAACTAAGTGGCAATAAAGCTCAATGGTTCAGTATGTATGAAACACTTTTACCTGTTTACTTGAATTTCACTTGACTCTGTGGTCTTCCACACTCAGCAAAATGTACCAATTTCCTGTTAGACATGGCACCTCCTTTACCACTGGCTACAGTGGGCATTGATTGGATGTTGGCTCCCTTATCTGTAAAGTAAATTATCCTCAACGCACAATTCACAATGTTGTGGCACTGTTTTCAAAACAAATTGCACTGCACTCACAGTAAGGTCAATCAAGGGCCCTCTAGCAATTTATGGATTGATGTCCTTTTGCAAAAGAGCTGACTTCACACAAAAGCTAAAACCATGTAAACCTTAAAAGATCATTTTGATCAAATGCTCACTGTATGTGTCAATCATCTACATAAATTATTTAAAGAAATAAATAACATCCTCACTCAATACGACATGTGACCTCTGAAATTCACCCAAAGTTGTGAAAATTATTTGCCTTCCCACCAGTGTGCTTGATGACAAAGACCCGTATTGACAATACCCACTTTACACCACTACCGATGTTTTACTGGGGGAGCAGAGTACAGCATTGTTCATTTTTGTTTAATTCATATAAATAGATGTATACACAACATTAATGTTTTCATATTTTAAAAAGCTGACTTGCCATAAACTTTAATCACTGCCATGAAAATCACTGCTACTAAACCCTCTGCTATACAAGCTTTTAAATGTTTTATATTTTAAGTGGTTTGACTGTGTCAACTGCCTTGAAGTGCCTCTGCATTGCGTGGATTCTTGTTATTTATGTTCAGTAAAAAATAAATGAAGCAAAAATCATGCCATTAGTACACTTTATTTGGATCACAAGTTAATGCCAAACTGATCCACAACAGATGCTGATGAAATCTACAAGTAAGGGGACTCCCAGCATAACATTCCTAAACAACCAACCAATTAAATGCAAATATGTTATGGTTCCAGCCTGTTTTTTTTTTACATCTGGTTTAATTTACTCATGATTTATGAGCCTATGCACAATGTAATGGTTGGTAAATCACACTAAATACTATAATTTCTCAATGTGCGCAGGGCTCTCTTAACTATATTTTTATAATAGTTAAACTGAGAAGAAACAAAGGGATTTCGCATTTAAATGCATAATTTTCAACAAAGTTTTAATTCATTCATTAATTCATTCACATCTGTGATGACTTGATGAGCTTCATCCAGCATTCATGAAAGTTTTAAGTGAAATGGAAATTCCAAAGACAGTGGACATCCTTGGCCATGGAAAACTCATTTTAACTTGGCATAACAAGTTTGCACATACCTTTAATCACGCCTGTAGTTTTTCCACTTATTACCATGTAAACCAGAGATTAAATAAAACAATTAGCTCCTTTTAGAAACAAGGACAGAAAGGAAAATAAGAGGCAGGTATATTTTGATATGCATTTCAGCACTTCTACACAATGTTTTGCAGAGAAAAATAAATGAAACAGGTTTGGGGAGTTCATCCTATTAGGTTTATCGGATTATTACATCATACCTAACCATTTATAATCAACCTCATTAATCTTAAGTGTACATCATCTTTGCCATATGCGACATTTTCTTGGGCATGTACAGGTAGTACTCCATGTATCCTGAAAGGTCCTCAATTGTGATGTCATCCAAGTAGACCCAGGCCTGTTCCGAGCAGGAGCGCAGTAAGCCCGAGTTGCCGGTGGCAGTCTGAATCCGGTGCAGTGAGGTCTGAGAGAGGTCCTCATCGGGGGCGGCCAGGTTCCTCTCGCACTCAGAGATGACGTCTCTCAGCCCGGTGAAGGAGTACACCTCCACACCTTGCCAGCCATGGCACCGGCACTGTATCTCGGTACAGCTGCACACCCTGCTCTCCTGCAGCCTGGACAGAGACTGGAAGTCTGCAGTGGCATCCGCCACACCATTGGGGGGGAGGGGAGGGTAACGCCTCGTGCGTGAGCTCTCAACCCCCCCCTCGTCCTCGGAGGGGGGTTTGAGGAGGCCCTCGGGGAAGGCTGGCCTTCCCTGTGACTTGTGGGCCTGGGGTTCGTAGCTGGTAACCCCAAACACGTGGGAAGCATGACCTGAGGACAGGAGGTTGTTTTTGCTGCGGACCCCGAGGGCAGCGCTGGGGTAATCTGCCTCTGGCAGGCTCTTGTACTTCAGGTGTCCGGGTAGGGAGGACATCTTAGAGCTGCAGTGAGTGAATTTTGGAGTATGGAGGATTGGAGACTTTGATCTTCTCCGCCTCTGGTTCCTCCCAGTTCCTCTGGATGTCTTGCGCACACATCTGTCGTTAAACACAAACAAATAAACAAAAAATGGCACAGAAAATTAATAAAACAAATAATTTCAAAAGTAGCACATATTAAGTGCTTCTTTGAGGTTTGGAAAAGTGCTCACAACTAGATGGTGACAGCTTGCGAGGCTCTCTTTTCCTTCAACTGTATCAGAACTTAAATTATCCATTTTGAATCTGTCTCCATTAACACATCTCTATTAATATTGCTAGATTTCTCCTTGAGAGCAGCAAGTATGTTAATACCATTATTTTATGTGAAGCAAAATAACCTTAATTATATGTGCAGTCAACTAATATCATCTGAAATCCGCATCAATGTTGCTTTGTGATATTTTTCCCCCAGTCTCAAATTACATTATTATGTTAAATTATCTTGATTATACTTCAAGGAGACAGTCCACTAAGGTTGCAGCCTTAGAAAAAAGGGAGCATTAGACATAACTTCAATACCAACAACTGCACCAGATACTAAAGATCTATGTGGTTCTGTGTGGCTCAGTAGGTAGAGCATGGCGCTGACAACGCTAAGGATCACTGAGGCTCCCTTTGTACCCGTGCCAGTTTTCCTTCATACAGGCTCCTTTGGCCTTGCCTCCCTCAGTCGTCTGGGCCAAAGCCTCACAGATATGCGCTGCAGCCCTGGAGCTGAAAGACAAGTTAAAATGACATCAACACCATACAACTGCTGTGTGACATTCATAATACATTATAACCAATGCCTGCACAGGACATTAGTTGATATTCCAACCCGAGTGAAAAGAAGTACCACCTCATACATAAACATTCCAGACATTTTAGGTGGCTGGTAGATAGCATAGTGGTCTAACGCACCCGTATTTGTCCGGTGCTGTATGAGTGTGAGCTGCCTGTTAGGGACACGGTTTGAAACCCGTCTCTGCCAGACCGGCCCTGGCCATTAGCCCCCGATCGGGAGCTGCACTGGACTGTCAACTCCTGAAGGCCTCTACATGCTCAAGCGACTGCAACGTGACTGCAACGCGACATCCTCTGCAACACATTGCAGAGGTTGCGTTGATGTCGCGGAGGGTGTTGCAGAGGATGTCGCGTACCTAGCACAAAAATCAAACTCGCAACATGTCGCGTAGATGTTGCACAGCATTGATTGGATGTTTAGCAAATGGAGGCGGAGTTGTCATGGTCATAGTTCATCGAACTAGTACATCATTTTTTTTACATTTTAAGCATTTAGCAGACGCTCTTATCCACAGCAACATCCAGATTAGGGGAGAAAGATAAAAGCAGCGATTTTGTTTTATTCTAAGAAAAGACCATCCTTCATTTCCCTTAATACATTAACATTGTTTTCAAGAGTGGTCTGCTGGTTCCTTTGTTCCAGGTGAATTTACTCTATTATTTTAATGCTATGAAGGTGAATTGCTCGCACACTAGCTGCTTTCATGACAGCCGTACCACCTTTTTTTCAAAGGTTTTAAAGTCTATTGTACTGACAGTACATTCAACTCAGAGATTCAGCAAACAATGAACGATCGACTGTGATCTTCACGTCATGCTAAATTATATAAGGTTGCAAATATCCAGATGTTTTGTGTTGTGCTTTAGATTACATATAAATGTAACATGTCACTACAACACCTTAATGCGCAGAATATTCAACTAACAAAACAAATAAAAAGCAGGGTGCATATACATTTTTGGAAGCATATAGCAGACGCTCTTATCCAGAGCGACTTACTAGATGTGCATTAATAAATGGTAAGAACAATCATAGTTTGCACAAGAAATCAGTGCAGTAATACAGCGATAGACATTGTTGTTGGCAACTGCATACCATACCTGTATATATCTATGTTAACATTAGCTAAGCAAAGCTATCGATATATATCTAGCTAATGATATAAATAGCTAGCATAATTTGTTCAATACGGTATAAAATGAACCAGCTTCAGGAAAGATTGGCTAAATAAGTTCAAAGGTACAGAAGCTTCTCTGCTTTCATGAAAATTTTTATGACCTTATTCAATACATTTACTCCTACTAGTGTACAGAAGTGTAAGGACACCATGTAGCATAGGTTGCGCAGAAGTATAAATTGCCGAGTGCTAGCGACATGTTGCATTGCGTGAACCACAAAAATGTCGCACAAGTTACGCAGAAGCATATAGAGGCCTCCAGGGAGGGGGGAGGCTGGTCGCCACAAACTCTTTGTGAAGCACGTAACGGTGTCTCCAGAAAGGGGGTCGTGAGTTCCGTCTTGAAGGAGGCAGATCATCACCGGCCTCTGAGAGTAGCTTGTCCCGTAGACACGAGCGGCAAGTTAGTGGGGTAGGGATAATCAAAATAAACAGGGCAAAATCTGAAACAAAATAAATGTTAAAAAAAATAACCCTGATTAACCTTTTCACTCAACAGAACACCAGCCTAACAAATAACCAGTAGACTTTAGCCACCAAGCATAGTGCACATATTGATTGTTGAAAATGTTTTCATAATGTAAAAGGATAAAAACATTAAATAGTACACAATCCTCACAATCTCTATTAGAAGGATCAAATACCCAGCGTCAAACACCAGTCTGCTACAGCATTTGAATATTTGGGTCATTGTTTGGCACTTTTGAGAGAAAATAGCTGCAGGTCCGATGCTGAATGCATGCACGTAACTTGAGCAGAGATCGTGAAGAAAGCCCAACTTTGAAACGGATACAGGTGAAAGTCGGCCTTCATGCTTATGGCTTTTCACAACTGAAAGATACACCTAAATTTTGTTTTGGGGAAATGGAACAGGCAATGACTTTATGCACCAACAATATTAATAAAAACATTGTCTATGGCACAAGTTGATGTGGGCCTGAGAGATCCCTCAGATTTCCCCAGAACCCAGAGAGATTACAGTTCACATCTTAAGCATGTAGCAGACGATCTTATCCAGAGCAACTTACAAGATGAAATAATAAGGCACTCACAGGCAGAACAAAGAGGTTTATTTAACCAACGTGTGCACATACAGGGAGAGCCGTTCAAGGACAAAACCACATTATTATAGTGGAATTTTCACACGCCTATACCCTCCCCTGCCATGCCCTCCCAACTGAATACTTTTGCATATTAGTGATGTCCAGTTCCGAATGATTCGTTCGAATTGAACAACTCTTTTTACTGACTTGGAAGTAATGATTTGTTTTCTCAGTTGAGTCGTTCATTTTAGTTGTTCGATTGACCGAGCGGCTCCGCCAACATCGCGCTCAGCTTCCAACCAAGATGTTTTTAAAGCCGGAGCAACAAGATGGGCTGTGCTTTTCCACAATCAAATTGTGTAATAGTTATGAACAGAATTCCTGATGCAAATATACACTTCAAATTTCTATTTTAAGAGCTTTTTGAAAAAGTAAGGCTGAAAAAAGCCCAATCCCCAAAGTCTACGTCAACCGCGTCGAAAAAGCACAAGTCAGATCAACATGTCATAGAGAGAACGGAAGAAGGGATTATCGCGTTACACTGTACTCTAATGCATTGAGCATATAGCAACTACACTCTTAGAAATAACTTTATTAATCAACATGACAAACCACCTGCTATGTATTCTATCACACCTGATGATTTTAAAAATAATTTGCTAGATTGTTTTGTGATATTCATAGAAAGAGCAGCTAGCTAGCTACCTAACTAACGTTAGCTATGCTGAGTGCTGGATAGCAGCAAGCTAACGCAGGCTAGGCTTGTTACACTGTATGATCCAGCTGTCTTTATATTAAACATTTTCTACATACCATATCTACGTCTGTTCCATTTCTTTTGTTTTAATCATAAGTAGCTAGCTAGCTAATTTTATAAATCTACATAGCTCAGTTATGGTATATAATTATAAACACATCATTATTGTAATATAGGTGCTAACTAGCTTAGCTGTGCTGGTATGATATGACATCCAAAATATTACGCATCTTCTGTCCGCCTACCTACTAAACATGTGCAACGGAAAAAATGTCTGACAGCAAGAGCAGCCACAGTCCGCAGTCCTCCCCTCATCCTGATGTTTTCAATAGTAAAAATCAATAGTAAAAGTGGGAAAACAATATTTCTGTTGTAGGTGCACCTGCAACAACTGTGTTGCGATGACCACGCATAATGAGAGTGTCTGCTGTTGGTAGTACAGGCAGACACTCAACACTATGCGTGAGTCCATCCAACAGTGTGAGTGTATTACTGTACACCTGGGGTTTGCAATTGTTTGCCTGGACATTCATGTCCTCAGGACGGTCAGTAGCTGGCTAGCTAGCTGCTATAGCTTGCAGGCTAGCAGTTAGCAGTGCTAGCAGCTAGTTCCAGATCATGTTATATTACGTCACCTAAATTGCATTGTGGGTAGATTTACAAAGATGTTGCAGATTCTTGAGTTAAGTTTTTAAACTTCAAATATGCATATGTGTTTTCAAATAAATATGATCACAAACTTACTATGATATCGTTTGTGTAGGGGGGTAGGGGGTATTTGAGAGACATGTGTCATAACTTTTGCAAGGCAAATTCACTGGTGCCTACACTTTAAGTTAATTATCAGCAACAGTAGTGTTAAACTTTCACTTTGCCAAACCCTTAAATACAATGCATGCAAGTGTATATGTACAGCCATATGAGATCATTTATAAAAAATATACTGAGTACCCAGAATACTTTGCAAATATTTAGCCAGAATTAGCTAGTGCAATGCAGTGGTTACCAAATCCATATATTCAGCTACAGGGACAAATTATGACATCATACAAGTTTAAAAATGGCATCAAACACAAATATAAACCAGAGGCAAACTAATGAGTGATTATACAGAATCTTCTTAACAGTAGTTAAAATATAAATAAAGGTTATAACCAAACTGAAGTTTGAATTGGGTTAAAGGAATATATATATATATATATAGCCGCACTGAGCATGGGAAAGCGCTAAATATGCATTATCATTATTATTTTTAATTGAGATGTATATAAGCTTTTAATTTCCATTGAATATTAACAGATAAATTAATGCATACAAAACCATACATATCAACATACACCACTGTACTGGTAAATCTGTTAAGCTTCTACCCTATTACAATATTTTTGCATTAATACATAGAAGGAACTATTATTTGTTCCTACTATGTATTAATGCACATATTGTAAGTCGCTCTGTATAAGAGCATCTGTTAAATGCTTAAAATGTAAATATGTAAATGTAAATGTTTTTGTTTATAAGGAGGGAAAAAACATTAGCACACATTGTTCCACACAGTAGGCCTATGGCTTATTTTGCCTTGGCTGGGTGTATTTACATTTCCAGTGTGAAAAATGCAGCCAGCGGTGAACACAAACCTTTCTGCGTCAACTCTGAGCTTCTTGAAGGCAGTCTGCAGCATCTCCTCCTCACAGTCCTTCAGCCCAGATGCCATGGTGGAAACAATGTGCCCGAAACAGCCACAATGCTGGACAGAAATCACACAAAATCAAGCTCCACGAAAGTGACTCAAGCACTTCTATTACTTTAGAAGCCCAGGATGCAGATATAACACTAATCAAAGAGTAGTGTTATATCATGGCAGGTATGGGATGAAAACCATACTCTGGTGCAGGGTTTCCATTAGACAAAATTGGTGCCAGTCCACGTGGCCTGGAAGATTTCAATGTCCAGGACAAATGGGAGAAATTCCGGTCAAATATTATCTGTGTTTATTGAGCTTAAAAACAATTGATAGGCAGGCTATATAAAGAATGACATAATCAAGGCATGTAGATTTATAATATTTTTTATTGAAAAGTATATTTTGCTTATACATTATATTCCAAATAAAATAAGTCCCGTCAGTAGACTGACGTGCATAATGCTATTTTAAAAATAAATAAATATTACGCTAGCCTACGTTCGTTGGGGCAACACGTAAACACAAATAATTTCCTTCAGCTTTAGGCCTACATATTCTCAGATAAAATAAAACAGAATAAAAACTATTTGCCAACAAACAAAAAGTTACATGTAGGCCTATCTGGCTCATAACATGTTAATTACGGCGTGCTGCTGCTGACTTGAAATCAAATAATTTCCGTTCACTACAGACCTTTTCTCAGATAAAATATAAATAGAATAAAAACTATTTGAAAACAAACAAAAAATGCTGGCTCATATCATTTTACTTCTTACGCTTTTTCGCAGCAGTGGAGCGTGCAGCTGCCCACTTAAAATCAAAGGTGCCGAGCCTGGCGGATGGCGCAGTGGTCTAGTGCACCACGCTTTGGAGTGGTGTGCGCTGCCCGTCAGGGATGCAGATCGAAACCCGCGTCTCTACCAGACCGGCCCTGGTCGTCAGCCCGATCGGAGGCGGCATTTGGCTGTCCACCTCCGGGGGAGGGGGGAGGGAGAGCCGGCACAAGTTCGTCGAGGAGAAGGTTAAGGAGCCGTGGAAGATTTCCCGTCTCGAAAGAGGCGGGAACACTCAACCAGGAGTGTGTGTCTCGATCCCGGAGGACGGGCGATGAACTCGTGAGGGTGGGGAATTGAAGTAAATAGAGGGTTTAATTGGCTACCAAATTTGGAGTAAACGGGGAAAAAAATCTGAAATAAATGTATTTAAAAAAATAATAATAATAATCAAAGGTTCCAAGTGTCTCTCCACAACTTGCAAAGCGCGCGCTTTATCAGAGTGAAGCAACAATGAAACAAATGTAACGATTATTTTGTTCATCACATAGGCTAGCCTATAGCCTACACATTCATAAAAAAAGATTCATTTTTTAATAGAAGGATATGTGGAAATTAAATGTTAGCCTATTTTAATACAATTCAAATTGTGCTTAGAGGGAATTATTTTCACCGGACATTATGACCGGAGAGATTTAAATATGTTCGACTTCAACAGATTTTCCCGGTAAAAAAACGGTAATTACCAGATAACGGAAACCTTGCTCTGGTGTGCCATCATTTGGAAAAGTCATGGCAGTACCACTTATAATAATATTTACTAACCCAACCACGGCTCTACAGTGCGAGTATTTCACTCGCATTTGCCCCTAAAAATAGATATGTGCAAACCGGAAAAATAATTTACACAGTGTGCGAGTAAAGATTACAACCTACCGTAATCCCCCGCTGCTAATTAAAAAACTACAAGTCCCACATTCCACAAGCCGCAATGCGCTGTCACGCCAGAATGTGTCCGCTTGCCAGAATGTGTCTGGGTGATGTCATCGGATGATTTCATCAGAATTTTGGACTGTAGTTGCTATGCCAACATGACGAGCTCGCATTCCTGAGTGAGAAAACCCGGAAGAATGTGTCCAGGTGTCCGGGTCATTTAGCTACAAAAAAGCTGAACAGCTAAGTTAGCTGCCTTGGTATGAACATAATATATGAATTATAATATATAATTATATTATAATGATATAGCCAGCTAGCTACGAAGATAATAATATGCACTGCCTGTTCAGCTGTACAGCTAAGTTATTTTCGGTGAACCGGTGCTATCGATGAATGGGGAGTAACTTAGGGTCTTGGCTCCCATTCTAATTAATGGGGAGCAAGTTAGCGTTTTTCCGAGTTCTTGTAAGCGGCTTTCTCGGCCGTTTTGGACTGCGACAACGGCCTGGCTAATGAGCTGGGATGTCACAGCGACTAGCTAGCTACTTTTACCCCGAGAAAACTAGTAATGACGGCAGAGAACAACATTCGCGAAGCTACCGTGACCCGCGCTGTCACTTCAATGTCCACTGGAGCCGGCGGAGGGAGAACATATAGATTTAATGCGAATTGGCTCAAAATGTTCCCATGGCTAGAGTTTAAAAACAACGTCATGTTCTGCAAATATTGTAAAGGGTAGAAACAGGCAGGCAACTCATCGTTCATGTCAGGAACCCACATCTGAAAAGAGATAGCATAGTGAAACATAATATCTCGCGGCGGCATGTCCAGTGCAGAGATCTGTACCTGTTGAGAGAGGAGAAACCATCGGGCACGGTCAGCAGCCTTGAGGAGGCAAGTGCTGCTGTCTGAGGAGAAGAGGAGGCAGCTGAAAATAAAGATACACATCGCATACTTCATTGCAAAAGAAGAAGAACCTTTTGTAAAATTTGGGCTGCTTATCAGACTCCACCAAAAAAACTGAGTTGACATTAATCCCACATACGACAATGATGTAAGATGTGCGGAGATGATCGGTCAAATTGCTGACATAATGAGAGAGCCTGTCCACGAAGCTGAAAGCCGTGAAGTATCTAGCTGTTCTAATAGATGGAGACACTGATATATCCAACACCGAATGCGAGATTGTCTACGTGCGTTTGTTGGAGGATGGGAAGCCAGTCAATCTCCTGGTTGGACAACAGACCCTTGAGCACTCCCATGCCATTGGTAAGTTGTTTCTCTTTATAGGCTTTATTCTTGTGTAAAGTTGAATAATTATTCATAATGGAGATAGAATTTAGTTTGTCAGAAAGATTTTTGTATAGTTTTTTGTTGTCATTCAAGGTGTTTTGGATGCCACCAAGGCCGCATTTCATGCTGTTTGCCCAGAGGAGGATGGAGGGTCATGGATGAAGAACTGCATCTCCTTCGGGGCAGATGGCACCTCCCTGAACATGGGCCACCATGGGGGAGTGATTGCCCTCCTGCAGAGAGGCAGGGAGGCATATAATCCCAATCCACTGTATGCCACATAGGTTTGTAACTAATGAAAAATGTTTCTCTATGATTTAGTTTTATTTGCTAGCAGACAATGTTAAACAATACTGTGTGTGTGTGTGTGTGTGCGCGTGTGCTAAGTGCTGAAATGGAAAATACTTACCACAGAATTATTTTTTTCTGTTGGCACATTAGAGATGGTGAATTGTTTCGAAGATTCTGTTCTGACTTTCATCTTCTGCATCTGATATGGAAGACGTATTACTTCAGCAGAAAATCGAAACGAGAGCTCTATGGTCTTGGGCAAGAGCTTGGTGTGGATATTTGCACACCGTCTAGCGTCAAGGGAACTCGCTGCATCTCCCATGTCCACAGAGCCATCAAAGTGTTCCTGCGGCATGGACAAGACAAGGACCTTGCCACTGACCAGGGCCAGTACTCCATTGTTCTGCAGCACCTGGCCGTAGCATCAACAACAGCGGAAGTTCAAGGGCGGGTAAAGAAGGTCAGTTTTACACAGTAAATGTAATACCACTAGTTATAAATAATAGGTTCAAGACTCAAATGAACTTTCAGAATCAAGTAATTGACAGGTGGGTAAGGAATACAATTTTAACTAACACTTATATTGTGTATTTATTTACTCACTACTTAACAGATAAAGTGGGAAATGGAGAATGCACTCTTTTGTGTATTCTGTCATTTTCTCTCAGACATGTTTGAGGAGCTATCCTCACTTTGCCTCACCCTGCAAAGGAATGACCTGATTCTCCCCCAAGCCACATCAGAGTTGAGGAAGACAGTGACCAGACTGGAAGCACTAAAGTTTAGGGCAAAGGCAGGAGGCATGCTGGAGAAGATCCAGACCATGCTTGCTCAGCAGCAGGGTGATGAGGAGATTCCAGGTGTGTTAGGATGAGAGTTTGTTAGGATGTAAGAGAAATCGATGATTAAGACAGATTCTCAGTGTGAGAATCAATGTATTCATTGTACAATGAATCACCATCGGTGTGGATGATCTCAAAGCCAGGTTTGGTGGTTTGCTGAAGGATGAGGGTGTCCAGACCCTAGTGGAGTGTTTCAGAGTGCTAACCCAGAAGACCTTTGGTGATGATGGTGTGGCAGACCTGGTCAGGCATTTCAAGGAGCCTCTAGAGAGGTAAGAATTTATTTGACACTGCATTGCCATATGAGACAATGTTATTTTTGCATATTTGCACACTCACTTGCTCTGTTCAATGCTGCAGATTGGGGTGCAACATGGCTGCAATCCAGGATGAGTGGCAAGGGCTGAAAATCCTGGTCAGCCACAAGTCCTACAGTGGCCTGTGGGAGATCATTGTTGACAAACGACCCCTACATGCACAATTACAAGGTAGGCCAACAGTACTGAGTGGTTATGTATGGTATCCTTCTATGGTTGGTTTTGATAAGTTAATGGTAAGAGTTTAAAGGAAATTGAAAGATATCATCTTTTCCCTAGAACATACTGGAGTTGGTGCAGCTTATGCTGGTGCTGCCCATTTCAGCCGCCCAGTGTGAGCGAGGCTTCTCTGCGCAGAACTGCATTAAGAATTCGACAAGAAGCTGCCTTGGGGTCTCCACCACTGAAGACCTGATGAGGATCAGCCTGGAGGGGCCTTCTGTCGAGGAGTTCGATCCCACTCCTGCCGTGGACCGCTGGCTGACCTCTAAGCGTGCCAGACGGCCAACATACAAAAGCAGCTGGACAACCGATATCCTTTGTGTCTAGTAGGCATGGGCCAATGTGTGATTTTGGTGGTATGTGCTATTGCACAGATGTTTGTCCCTTAGTACACGCACATACACACACACACACACACACACACACACACACACAGGCACAGGCAGTATAAATATGTATGTAATACATTGTTTGTTAATAAACTCTGTGTTACTTGAACATTTTTCACTGTGCTCCTAAATTTCTTTGTGTGCTCCTAAATGTTTTCATTTAGGAGCACATGTACTCCTTGGGAAAAAAGTTAGCGTAGAGCCATGCCAACTGATACCAGTGTGCACATACTGCTGTGTAGAGCCTTATACACTGCCTGGCCAAAAAAAAGTCACCACCTGGATTTAACTAAGCAAATAGGTAAGAGCCTTCCATTGGATAATTACTGCAGTGATTAATATGTTTTAGCTGGCAACAAGTTATTTAACCCTAACTGATGCAGTGAGTAGCTTCTCATTTCTTAAACAACCATGTCGGAAGACATATCCTGTGGTCGTGGAAAAGATGGTAATCTGTTTCAAAAGGGTCAAATTATTGGCCTGCATCAAGCAAAGAAACCAACTAAGGAGATTGCTGAAACTACTCAAATTGGGTTAAGAACTGTCCAACGCATTATTAAAACCTGGAAGGATAGTGGTGAACCATCATCTTCGAGGAAGAAATGTGATCGGAAAAAAATCTTGAATGATCGTGATCGGCGATCACTTTTGGTGAAACGTTTGGTGAACTCATATAGTAAAAAATCAACAGTAGAACTCACGGCTATGTTAATAGTGAAAGTAAGAGCATTTCCACACGCACAATGCGAAGGGAACTCAAGGGATTGGGACTAAACAGTTGTGTAGCCTTAAGAAAACCACTTGTCAGTGAGGCTAATCGGAAAAAAGGCTTCGATTTGCTAGGGAGCATAAAGATTGGACTCAGGGTAAGAAGAGAGGCGGATGAAGTGATGCACCCATCATGCCTAGTGCCTACCGTACAAGCCTGTGGGGGCAGTGTTATGATCTGGGGTTGCTGCAGTTGGTCAGGTCTAGGTTCAGCAACATTATGTGCCCAAAGAATGAGGTCAGCTGACTACCTGAATATACTGAATGACCAGGTTTTTCCATCAAGGGATTTTTTCTTCCCTGATGGCACGGGCATATTCCAAGATGACAATGCCACCATTCATCTGGCTCAAATTGTGAAAGAGTGGTTCAGGGAGCATGAGACATCATTTTCACACATGGATTGGCCACCACAGTGTCCAGACCTTAACCCCATTGAGAACCTTTGGGATGTACTGGAGAAGACTTTGCGCAGCGGTCCAACTCTCCCATCATCAATACAAGATCTTGGCGAAAAATTAATGCAACTCTGGACGGAAATAAATGTTGTGACATTGCAGAAGCTTATCGAAACGATGCCACGGCAAATGCGTGCCGTAATCAAAGCTAAAGGCGGTCCAACTAAATATTAGTGTGTGTGACTTTTTTGGGACGGGCAGTGTATTATATCCACACGACCTTAAAGATGTGCATTATTTCAGCTATGAACAGCTTTTTAGATCCTGAGTTTACCTAGGTCATATCTACCCTTACTCTACTAGTTAGACTGAGACCATAACGTTCCCTTTAGCACCCCTGGCTGCTGTCATTATATAGCTTATCTATGGTAACTCATACTATCAAGACTATTTTCACTTATTGTGATTAAATTATCCTGTAATAACAAACATAATCAAGAATAAAATCATAACAGCAAACAATAAAGCCGATGCACAGAATGCTATGCCAATAAAAGTGCTGCTAAAACAATAAACTAAAAATGATTGTATTTTGACAATAAAGCATTAGCTAGTTGGCCAGCTAGCAAACTATTACAACGTAGGCTAACGTTAAATCTTAAAGCATTAGCTAGCTAGCTTGTACTTTAAACTGGGACAACACGCTGTGGTCGGGTTAGCTAGTTAGCTGTATTATCACTGATTTCATAATATTAGCGTTCTCATTATAGATAGCTCTTGCAAAGGATTGTTCAATAATATTTTAAAATGCAACTAGCTAGCGTTAACTAATGATAACTTATTGAATTTAACTCAACGTTCAATTGTTTTCAAGATAACGTTAGTGGTGTATATGCTAGCTATGATATTAACTACCCGTCGTTTGGTAGCAAGGTAAACGAGAAAACAAATAACTTTAGCATATATAAAGCAAATACGTACTCGCTATGCTTAGAAAACCGCAACCAGCTGGGAAAGAAATTGTAGTTTTAGCAACAAATAGTAAGCGTATATTCGTGAGAAAAAAATCGCACTAAATGGTCAAGCTAGCTAGCTGAATTACTGGACAAGCAACACATACAGCTAACATTAGCTCACTAGTCAACCTGCAGTTAGCTCGTGCGACTAGCTAACCCACGCGCTATAGACCCATTGTTAGTTACACTAGCTAGTGAGCGAGATAAACTAATCACATTTATATTGGTAGCCAACTAACCTTAGTTAGTTATGATTAGCGAACTGGGATTGTAACTTAGAGATTGCTGGTTCGATTCCTAGGTGGAGCACTGCTGTTGTACCCTTGAGCAAGGTACTTGTACCTGAATTGCTTCAGTAAAATATCCAGCTGTACAAAAGGATTGTATGTAAAGAAATGCAAATTGTGTAATTTAAATGCCACAAATCGAATGTAAATTTAAATTTAAAATGTTAGTTACAAAGCTAACTTACGCTGACAACAGCGAGAGGCAAATGGGACAACCGTACTGCAGAAATAGCACACTAAGAAATAATTTCGTTCGTACAGCGCCAACCAATATTAGATAACCAATGCTATCTACTAACATTGGCTATAATGATGTGAAAAGGGTGTCAGTAACGTTAGGTAGTTGCAACCGAACTAGCGACCACTTTAAGACTTGAATCGCAAACTAGCCAGGTAGTAACAGCTTGTTTGCAAACAAAGACAGATACTCACGGCTCAGGTGGCCCCGCCTGCGGTCCAGACTGCTTTCCAGTCCCTAGTAATTACACTACAGGCCGAGAAATGGACTCTTCTCCTCGCGGCCGCTCTGCTCTAATCACCAATTAACTTATTGCATTTCCCTCTTTAGTACAGTGCCCCTCTGGTATCACAACATAGCCTAAGTGAAACGAAAGACTTCCGTATGTTAAGTGTGCCGATAAAGTATACAAAAATAATATTAGAGGGTACTTCTAGACCTTTCTTCTACCAACCCCTTGTTTACACTCGATACACTTGCATTGGCTCTGCAAGAACGCACTTCACGCTGACGTCCAACGCACATGACAGCCCATAGGTGACAGCCTCTCTATACGTCACCGAAAGTGCTCGTGTCCCGTCATATGATTTTCTGGCGAGGGAGGGCACGTAGCTATAGAAACAAATACGCACGTAGCTAAGTATAGGGTAGGCTAGATGTTCGTCTCCAAATGAGCGTCCTCTGTAGGGAGAGCATCGAGCCTCTACCCTATGTATAGCCAGATACTGGGCAGAAGAAGAAGGCTCAGTCTAAATATATCCTACCAAATATGTTTAATGTGATAAACTCCGTATTTTCCCTCAGTTAAAAAAAATAAATTCGTTTTTTCATCCTAACTTGTAACCGTTTCTAGAGCTGAGTAATTGAATAAAGTGTCAGCCATGTATTGGGTTGTTCCCAGGCTGCAGTTGTTCACACACTACATTATATAACTGGGTATGGAATGGAAGCATAATCTGAAAGGCTATTGTTAGGCATTTATTTTTATTTTCAGGACTCTTGCCAAACATACATTTGCACAAGAATATCTAACATATTTTATGCTATCAATATAGCATATTTTGAGATCCAAGAAACACGCCATGTCAATGCATTGAATCATAGTTATATCAGAAGTATCTTAGCTATCCCCTAATACACACATTCTACTCTTATATAGATATATAATCACATACAGCAGTTCAAAAACATTGATTTGCAGTTTATGAAAGTATATGTATTGTAATATTTCCAAACATAAAAGCTACTGTTCAATGAAAACACATCCCATAAAAGATTTGAGTATATAGACCATTCAATACCAATTTTCCTGTTAATATGAGTTACCATTGCTTTGTAATCTGACAGTATGTTATATTAATGCTGTTGGGAATCTTCTCCCTTTGTGAAACAAATTCAGGACCGGTGAAGTAACACACTGCTGACAACTTTTCAATTGAAAAGGTTTTATTATGATGCGCAAAGGGGGATTCACAAAGGCACTGCGACAGTGTGTACAAGCAAATCTCAACTCAGTAGCCGCAAGAGAGGGTTTAAGTACCCTTGTCCGAGGTATCACAATTGCCAAGCATGAAAATCCATGGCACGGAATACACATTGCACTCAGATGTCCCGGAGGCACCCATTTGGTCTACTGCTTTTGCATATCTTTACAGGTCACAATTGAACCCTATATGTGACCATTAGTCCCTAACAATGGAGAGTACATTTGCATGAGCATTTTAGGCATTTAGCAGACGCTCTTATCCAGAGCAACTTACACAGTTTACATTTCTTTGCATACAATCCATTTATACAGCTGGATATTTTACTGAAGCAATTCAGGTTAAGTACCTTGCTCAAGGGTACAACAGCAGTGCCCCACCTGGGAATTGAACATGCAACCTCTGAGTTACAAGCCCAGCTCCTTAACCATTACACTACACTGCCAGCCTAGAGTGTGCATGTAAATGTGTACTAAGAATGAAGATAAAACAAAAACAATTAAATCAGGCTGGCGGATAGCGTACCAGTCTAACACACCCATATTTGGCTGGTCCTGTATGAGTGTGAGCTGCCTATCAGGGACACAGTTTGAAACCCAATCCATTAACCTCAATCGGGAGTGGCATTTGGCTGCATTTGGCTGTTGGCTCCTGAAGGGTACTAATCAAATCAAATCAAATCAAATCAAATTTATTTGTATAGCCCTTTTCACAATATAATTGTCACAAAACGCTTAACAGAGGGGGAACCCAGGCCTAGACCCCCCCAAAAGCAAGCCTAAAGGCAACAGTGGCAAGGAAAAACTCCCTTGGTAGGGAGAAACCTTGGGAGGAACCAGACTAAAAAGGGGGGGAGCCCATCCTCTTCTGGCCGGCACAGAGTATGTCCAAAAAAGACCATGTCATGGTCAGTCCAAGGTGGCTCAGGGCTGAAAGACTTTGGCCTTCCTTAGTTAGGTAGTCAGCGGGGGGGGAGGCTAAACCACGTGGAGAAGGTCCAGATCCAGGAACTGGGGTTGGCGTGGGGGTGAGGGTTGATGGGGGCAGCTCACACTTCTCGCAGGATCTAGGGCTCGGGGGCAAGTCAGAGGCCGAGGCAGAGAAGAGAACATGCAGTCAGAAAAGCAGTGCCATAGCCAGTAGCATTATGTAAGAGCAGGGGAGCACAAGCATAGGAAATATACAGATAGTCCCGACAGGTGTAAACTATGGCAGCATACCTATTAGGAGAGGGACAGAGAAAACACGCAGCCATGAGAGAGTTCCAAACCATCCACACCTGATCAAGGATAACCAGCATAACAGTGGTGGTAACACATTGAGGAGGTGACAGTATGGAAAGTTTCTCACTCCATAAGACACTAGGGCACGGCCTTCTCCATCTCTCCACCTAGACTATGTTTGGCAGTAGGCTAGGCTGAAAAGATATGTTTTTAATCTACACTTAAAAATTGAAACTGTGTCTGAATCCCTAACATGCCTTGGTAAACCGTTCCACAACAGAGGAGCTCTAAAAGAGAAGGCTCTACCACCAGTTGTGCTTTTCAAAATTCTAGGAGTAATAGATGGCCGGCTTCTTGTCAACGAAGCAGTCGTATCGGCTTATAGGGGGCAATCATTTCGGTCAGATATAAAGGTGCAAGTCCGTTCACTGCTTTAAAAGTTAGCTTTATAGCTTTAAGAGTACTTTATAATTAGCATGATATTTAATAGGAAGCCAATGTAGTGATAACATAACATAACATAACATAAGGGGGAGACGAGAACAGGCCATTCAGCCCAACACTGCTCGTCCGTTCCTACCACTAATCTGCTCACATGCTTAGTTTATCCAAAGGCTAGAGTGTCTAACACTGGATCGAGCCTAGCCTTGAATACCCCTAGTGTCTCAGCCTCTACTACATGTCCAGGCAAGCTATTCCACGCATTGATCACTCTCTGTGTGAAAAAAATATTTCCTAGTGTCCGTGTGAAATTTACCCTTTGTCAGTTTCCATTTATGCCCCCTCGTTCTGCTAACCGAACTCAACTTGAATAATTTCCTAAAATTCACTTTGTTAATTCCTTTAATAAATTTAAAAGCCTCAATCAAATCTCCCTAAGTCTCCTTTTACTAAGCTTGAATAGTCCAAGCATCTCTAGCCTTTCCTCATAACACTTGTCTTTTATGCCTGGAATCAGTCTGGTTGCCCGTCTTTGGACCTTTTCCAGCGCATCTATATCTTTTTGTAATGCGGTCCCCAGAACTGCACACAATATTCCAAGTGTGGCCTAACAAGGGCATTGTATAGGGTGCGTATGATCTCCTTCGATTTGTACTCTATACTCTTGGCTATGTATCCCAGCATCCTGTTGGCTTTTTTAACTGCTACCGCACATTGACCAGTCCCTGACAAGCTTTGATCAACTAGGACTCCTAGGTCTTTTTCTACGTGTGCACATTCTAGTTTTCTACCTCCCATAAAATAATCCTGTCCTATGTTTTTATTCCCCACATGTAGAACTTTACATTTAGTTATATTAAATTTCATTTGCCAGGTTTCTGCCCATTTCTGGATTCTATTCAGATCGTCTTGGATTACTTTAGTAGATTCCTGACTATTTGCTAAGCCTCCCAGTTTTGTATCATCTGCAAATTTAACTAATGTACTTTCAATGTCCATATCAATGTCATTTATGTAGATGATAAAGAGCAGTGGTCCCAGCACCGATCCTGCGGAACTCCACTTCCCACTATACCCTCCTCGGATAAGATCCCGCCTATTACTACCCTTTGTGTTCTATCCAGTAACCAGTTCCGAACCCACTCTAAAATGCCTCCTGTAATTCCTACTGCTCTCATTTTGATAATGAGTTTGTCATGTGGCACCTTATCAAATGCTTTTGGAAATCTAAGTATATAATATCATACGCCTTTCTCTCATCCAGACACTTGGTTGCTTCCTCAAAAAATGTCAGCAGATTTGTCTGACATGACCTACCCTTGCAAAAACCATGCTGGCTATCCCTTAGGATGTTGTAATTTTCTAGAAATACTTCTAGTTTATCTTTAATAATAGATTCTAATATTTTGCATATGATGCAAGTTAAACTAATAGGCCTATAGTTTCCTGGATCAGTACGGTCCCCTTTCTTATATATTGGTACCACAATACCCTGTTTCCAGTCATTAGGTACTTCACCAGTCTTTAAAGACAGTCTAAAAATACTTGCCAGTGGTTTATAAATGATCTCGCTTAACTCCTTTAGTACCCTGGGGTATATGCCGTCCGGGCCGGCTGCTTTATTAGTCTTTCATTTTTGTAATTTACCCAATACTTCCATCTCCCTATCTCTGTATCCGCTAAGACTTTCTGAGTAATGAATATGCCTTCCGGCCTATTAGCAGCCTCTTCTCTGGTAAAACTATCTACAAAACAGCCATTTAGAGCATCTGCAATATCCTTATTTTTACAGAGCAGTGCCCCGTCTTTGTTTTTAATTCCCTTAATCTCCTCTTTGACTTTTCTTTTCCTACTACAGTATTGAAAGAAACGCTTAGGGTTACTTTTAGCATTTTCTGCGATTTGCCTTTCGTAGATCCTTTTGGCTACCCTTAGTTCTTTTTGACCTTAGCACGCACACGGCAATATTCAGCCTTATTACTCTCGGTACTGTTGTTTTTATATATCTTAAACAGTTTTTCTTCTCCCTCAAATTCTGTCGCATATCTTTATTTATCCACGGTGAGGACTGCTTTTTCAACGTACTTTTCGCACCGTAGGAATAAATTTACACTGTGCATCAAGTATAACCCTTTTAAACTTGTCCCACTTTTCATTCACTGTCCTACACTCCAGAAGATGTCCCCAGTCTACCATGCTTAATTCTAATCGCATCTGTTTAAAGTTGGCACGCCTAAAGTGTAAAATCCTTGTGTTAGATGGGGCCCTCTTAGTTTGCCATAATATATCGAATCCGATTGCGGAATGATCGCTTGTCCCAATGGGTTCCATTACCTCTATACTACTGATTCTGTCGGCGTCATTACATAACACCAGATCTAGGATTGAATTTCCTCTTGTAGGCTGTCTAACATACTGTGCCAAAAAAGATCATTAATAACATCTAGAAATTCTTCCTCCCTATTTCCTTGTCCTGTCTCCAATTCCCAATTAATACCAGGGTAATTTAAGTCACCCATGATAATAGTCTCACCTCCTCTGCAAGCTTGTTTTATATTTTCAAAAAGCATTATATTCATATTGCTGTCTGAAGCTGGTGGTCGATAACACACCCCTATATTTAATCCCTTCTCATGTTCCCCTATGAGCTTTATCCAAATATCCTCGCTAGGCATGCGTTGGCTAGTTTCTGGAAACTCCTGCACATTTAGATTATCTTTCACATACCCCACCTCTCTTACCGGATCTATCCTTCCTAATAAGTTTATACCCTTCTATATTGTATTCGTCCCCGTCCTCTTCTCCCAGCCACGTCTCTGTAATCCCTACGATATCATAGCCTTTGCTATTGATCTCAACCTCTATTTCCAGAAATTTATTTTTATACTTCTAGCATTAAAACATAGACATTTCAGACTACTGTTTCTACTATTGCTCTCCCGCTCCTCGCTCCCTTCCATCCCAAGCCACACTTGCTAACATTTTGTTTACTCAAGACTTTATTCTTGCTTTCCCTGTTATATGTAGTCTTGACAGACTCCATCTGGGCAGTCTGCACCACCCTACCCATTTCGCTCTCTATCCTCCCTGCCCCCCCGTCCCTAGTTTAAATAATCCTGCGCTACCCTAAGCATACGCTGCCCCAGAGCATAGGTACCCATCCGGTTCAGGTGTAACCCATCAGGCTTGTATAGGTCACCCCTGTTCCAGAAGAAGTCCCAGTGCTCAATAAATCTATACCCCTCTTTCCTACAGAAGGATTGTAGCCACGTGTTAAACCTATAGATAAACTTCAGCTTCCTCTGCTTGCACGTGGTACTGGTAGAATTCCGAGAAGACTACCGTGGAGGTTTTGCTCCTAATCTTTGCTGCTAGATCCTCAAATTTATCTTGCAGGACCTCCAACCTGCCCTTTCCCATGTCATTGGTCCCTACGTGGACCATGACCACTGGATCCCCTTCTGCTTTGGCCAGGAGCTTGTCCACACGCTCAAGGAGATCCCCAACCTGGGCACCAGGCAGGCAACACACCGTGCGAGTCTCCTTGGCCTGGGAACAGACTATGCTGTCCACTCCCTAATTATGGAATCCCCCACTACTAACAACTCCCTTCCCTGGGAGATGTGGCCACCAGGGTGTCCTGTGGCACATGCATCCCCCCGTCTCTCAGGGTCACGGGCCACAGATTCCTGCAAGGGCTGGAATCTGTTGGACACCTCAACCTCTGGAGATGCCGCCCCTTTGTGGTGTGCAAGCCCTTTCCTACTTTTATTTCTGACTGTGACCCACCTGTCACTTCCTGTCTGCTTTAAGTTCTTCCCTCCTCCCAGCCTAGGCGTGCACACCTTCTCCCTAACGGACGTTCTAATTGGTTCTAAGAACCCTGACAATTGTGGACTCTGTACGGCCGATACGGCCGATACAGCCAATTGGCCCTCGAGAACAAGAATCTTGTCTTCGAGATGCTCAATGAGCTTGCAGCGGAGGCAGGTGAACAGCCCAAGAAAATCGCTTTCCAACAGGGCGATCATCCTGCACACCTCACAGAGTTTGGGCCACATTTTAGACCCCTAGCTGACTCCCTATCTCTCCCTAAGTATAGATTTTTTTACTGTCTAGATGGAGTCAGCAATACCACTCTTAAAAAACACAGATGCTAACACTGGAGTAATGTGCTCATACTTCTTGGATCTAGCCAAAATATGTGCTGCTGTATTCTGTACTGGTTGAAGACTCTTTAGAGAGCTACTAGAGGAGCCGGATAATAAGGCATTACAATAGTCTAGCCTATGCGACAAAAGCATGCATCAAGGTTTTTGCATCCTGTAATGACAGAATGTGCCAAATTTTAGCTATGTTTCTTAGGTGAAAGAAAGCTACTCTGGAAGTGTTTTTAACATGAGTGTCAAATGTAAGGTCCTGATCAATAATAAAACCAAGGTTCTTAACCATAAGACTTGATGTAACTATGCAATCACCTGCATTTAACTGCAGATCCAACTTGTTCCTTAATTTTTTGGGGCCCAAAACCATCATCTCTGTTTTATCTGAATTTAAAAGCAGGAAATTTACTGTCATCCAATTCTTTATATCAGAGATACAAGCCTCTAATTGAGTGAGTTTAAGTGTTTCACCTGGTTTCATTGATATGTACAGCTGTGTATCATCTGCATAGCAATGGAAATTCACACCATGTTTACAAATAACATTACCCAGTGGTAGCAAGTATAATGAGAACAGTAATGGTCCCAGCACTGAGCTTTGTGGAATATCATATTTAACCTGAGAGTAGTCAGATAACGCTTGATCTAATTGCACAAATTGAAACCTGTCTGATAAGTATGATTTAAACCATGAGAGTGCCCGTCCACGCAAACCAACCTGGTTTTCTAGCCTATGAAGGAGAATCTGGTGGTCAATAGTGTCAAAAGCAGCACTTATGTCAAGGAGCACTAGAATAGAAACACAACCAGTGTCTAATGCTAACAGTAAGTCATTTACAACTTTAATAAGTGCCGACTCAGTGCTATGGTTTGGTCTAAAACCTGATTGTAGTGTTTCATACATATTCGTTTTTAGGAAAGCAGTTAATTGTTGAGCTACAAATATAGTATAGTTCTTCAGATCAATAGAATCAAGATTTGGTTTCTTTAGAAGAGGCCTGATTACTGCCACTTTTAAAGACCTAGGTACGCAACCCAATAATAGGGATGTATTTATGATATCTAACATGGGCTGGCCTAGCACAGGCAAAAGCTCTTTAATAAACTTTGTTGGTATGGGGTCTAACAGACATGTAGATGATTTGGAGGACAAATTTGTCCAGATCCAAGGGAGTGAAAAACTCAAGGGTCTCTACGCAACCCTGCTCCTGATAGGCCTGTGCTATCTCGGGAGTTGGAGTGCTAGATATTGGAGTCATTTTAATAATTTGTTCTCTGACTGTCTCAATCTTATCAGTAAATGAGTTCATGAAGTCATTGGAATTATAGTTAGAAGGATAACTGATGGAAACTGAAGACAGTTTTTGTGTCAGTTTAGGTACCGTGTTAAATAGAAATCTTGGTTTGTTTTTATTCTGGTCAATTCATTTTGAGAAGTGCGATGACCTAGCTGTAATAAGGGCGTGCTTGTATTCTAACCATCGGGAGATGCCTCATTTAGTGCACTGTATTCGTCAGGCCTAAGCCAGGTTTCAGTGAAACTAATCAGGTCAAAACTATGGTCCGTGATTAGTTCGTTCACAAGAACCGCCTTGGGGGAAAGTGATCTAACATTTAACAATCCACATTTAAGATGCGTCTTACTACAGGCAACACTTACTGCAGGCTGAGAGGTTTTAATATAAATAAGATTATGTACACAAATGCCACGACAGCCAGTGTGCTCAGATAGCTTTTTACTTCTAAAACCATTTCCAAAACGAGGGACAGACACAGTGACTCTATCCTCACGTCTCGTAAAATGGAATCGCCAATTATCAGAGCTTTCTCAGTAGGTGTATTACTGAGTGGGGAAAAACGATTCGAAACGGGAGTTGGGTGTATGACCTCCTTGGGACGGCGACTATGCCTCCCTCGAACCATGACAAAAACGCCTTGCTGCGAAGGCTCTGCTGGGGGAATAGCACTAATGTCTAGGCTATTTAAACTCCCTGGTGCGTCCGGCGCCAACAGAAAAGACTCTATGTAACTCTCTCCTTCCTGAATCTGGCGAAGCGTCCGGATGCGGTCCTCAAGCTCAACTATTTTCTGCGCCAATTCTAAATTGAGTTGACACTTACTACAAATACCAGTTACGTTAAACTTGGCGTCAGAACTAACACTAAACATATTGCACTCCAAGCAGGAAACAAGGGAGGAAGCCATGGTCGAATTCCTTACCGTAGATGTTTTCTTGGGTGTCGAACAGAAAACCACGGTGCTGGAGTCCCGTATAGGTTGTGTTAGGTCGTGTATCAAAGGAGGCGTTGAGGAGGCAAAATGCTAAGACCCAATAATTCTTAACTCAGAATTTATTAGAGACAAGTAGAAAGTAACAGGAATCACAAGCAAGCTACACAAATCTCTCAATTCATTTGTCCAGCTGTCTTCCGGGGAGCGCTTCTCCCGGGCCGTCTTGAAACTTTTCCTTAAGGTAACATCAGGTCTTTGCTGATTGGCTGACGTTTTCCCAGGTCCTCCAATCGGTTCAGACTGTCCAATTAGCAACATCTGTCTATGGAGACAATGAGCCCTGTCTTCGGTCTTATCTTAACCTTGCTCAAAACAGGTGCAAGAACTCAATAACAGAAACAGGGGCCCCGAGCTAGTTTGCCACTTTCTTTGAATACAATGGGTCATAGAAAAGGAACATGAGCTCTGCACATTAATTCACAGTCAGGTCAGAATAAAAACATACTAATAAATTCCCACAATTCCCTCCTTTGCTCACATTTATGGGAGCAACACAATTAAAGAGAGCAACTTGAGCTCCAGAAACAAAAAGTTTCCCATACTGTCTCAACATTATATACGCCTCTTTTGCTGGAGGTGCGGGACTTGTATGCACTAAAAGCAGGTTACATACAGGCCTTTGGTTAAATCAACCCTCTGGCTGGTCTTTTCGGCTCTTGAACCCGGCCGGCGTGTGCCTACTCAGTCCAACCTTTGGGCATGCAAATTTTACACAAAATTATCAATTTAGGCCTTTTAAGCATTCTAGCACAGCAAAGCAATGTCACCCCGAAGGCTCTACTCAGCCACTGGGAAAAACCTCTTTGGGTCAAAAGCCACACTGTCCTGGCTTGGCAGTGCTGCCAGTGGGAGTGTTTAAAGGAGCACTCAGCATCCGCTCTGAGCGAAACCAACCGGGTGTCTAAACAGCGAACCAGACCCCGCGTTTTACAATTGATCAGCATTGGCATCCTGGGATGCTACTATCAAGGGGCTTGGTCTAGCACATGAGCCATTAAGCAAAGCGTCAGATCACATGGTTATTTCAACCTTTCAATATTAGAGATTTATTATACACTTAAGTTCTTGCTTAGAATATAAAGTTACTTGGTAAGTATAGAGTGAATATAAAATAGGTGTAAAAATAAGTATAAAGTTACTTCTTAGTGAATGTAAACAATAGAAGTAGAAAACATTAGAGTAATGCGACACCATACTTTCATTTTTCAATTTTTCCTCTTTTTCTTTTTGTTTTCTTAGCAACATTCATATAGACAGACAAACAAACAAATGAACAACAGATAGATAACATTCATCTACTCCTCTTCCCACAGGTCAGACATCAGGTCAGGGTATGGGTCGACTCCGAACTCGTTGAAGTAGTACCATGCTCCAAACTCAGGATCGCAGCGAAGTTCCCTGGTCAGGTTGTTTTGTTCCGGGCGGAATATCTCGGCCCAGTCCCAGCATCGCCATCCTGCTCCTGGCTCCTTCCCGTATCTGCAGTATGGATTTCCAATGGGGCAGTTCTCCGTGTAGGGTCCTGGCGGCTCCACCCAGGCTTTCTCCATCTCCCCAATTATCTGTGGACACAAAATCTCAGCCGCCGCACTAGGCGTGCAACTTTGCCACTCAAAATCATTAGGGGCTAAGGTGGTAATACTAAGAGTGGGAAAGATAGACAGTGCCCCAGGGGACCCCGATTTCTCCAATGATCCCTCTCCCAACAGTACAGCCTGGTATTTTGGGGGCATGTCATCTCTGGCAGTCATGGCTCTATCAATTGTTTTAGTTACCAATGTTCGGAGGCATGGTATACAACAGCATCCGCAAATTATGAACATAGATGTGGCAATAGCCACTCCTATAAACAGTTGTCCAATCAGGGTTCCCCATCTCCCAAATGTTTTAGTTAACCAATGTTCGGAGGCATGGTATACAACGCCTCCTAGTTATGTTCATCGTTGTACGTTGTAGTGAATCATGTTTATCCTATTCACATTTTTGTTGACTGTTACCGGAAAAATAGCTGACCATAGGGGAAAACTCTCAAACCCAGCTGATACTTAGTTCAGTACACATTTAAGCATCAATTTTATCATTCCTCCCCCTAGAACTATCACTCCAGCTACACCGAGTGCCAGCATCAGTTTAAAGGCGATTTGATTAAACACGAACTCTCTGCTTTTAGGATTGTCTTGTGTTGTGTTCCCTGTCATATTTGTGATACTTACCCCGCCGAAAGTCCTAACCCTGTAAATCCCATTACTCCCACCTTCCTACAGTAGTCTGTGAGACTAATCTCTTGTCTCCTCCTCCTGAACTATTCCTAATTGCATCATTGTCTTCCTGATCTGAGGTATCTGGTGTCACTGCGTGTAGTTTTTTTTTTTTTTTTTTTAAATCTGTTACTGGTTTGTGTGAGCGTGCGTGTGGGTGCGACTGTTTTGGAACAGTCTCCGTAGTGGTGCCAAACCGTATCTCCCTCCTTTGGACCCTAACAGCTCTGTCCGAAGCTTCAATCACCTGGTACGGTCCCGTCCAGGGTGATTCTATCTCCAAATTGCGGTAGGTGATAGGCTTTTCCCATCTAGGTATTATTTCTCTACAAATTATTATTATTATTATTATTTATTTATTTATTTTTCCCCACAGTTGTGCATCAATTTTTGAGGTAGGGTATGCTTCTACCCAACCTGAGAATGGGTCAATCATTACTAAACAGCTCTTTTTCCCCTCACTTGATGTGAGGTGGATGAAATCCATCATCCAAGATTCAAATAGTCAAAACATGTTAAACACCTTTTACAAATATATATATATATATATTTTTTTTTTTTCACTCCAAATTGTATAACGTTTGTTTATCATATCTACCCTCCCTCCTTTTGAGACATGGCATATGCCATGACTCAACTCTGCAGCTATGGTAAACAAAGATCTCGGTAATACAGGTTTCTTTTCTGGGCCCACCTACAGGCCAGTTTCGTTCTCAGTACATTTTGATTCACTTTTATCTGGTCCACTTTGATTGTTGCATGTCTCTCAAGAGAGTGTCTGCAGCTGCTTCTTTTGCAGCAAGTCTGCGAATGCATTCCCCAGGGACACCTCATCTGTTCCTTTCGTATGTGTTGCACATTTACATCTCACAATCAGTTCCAGTATCAATGGTGCATGTGTTATTGGTTTCGCTTTGAAGTCATTCTTTTTTCAGGATCCATCCACATAGAATGTTACTTCTGCGTCATGAATGGGTGTGTCCATTAACCCAGGGTGTGCTGCCACAGACCTAGATGTTTCAGCTACACAATCGTGAGGATCTCCCTCCTCAGCAGTTGTCAGCAAGGTAGCCGGATTAAGTGTGGTGCATTTTACAATTGTTAGATTAGGCACTTAGTAGAGTCGCCATACAGCTCAGCTGTCTTGCTGGCGACAAGAATGTACGTTTTGTTTGCATTAGTAATACAGAAACTACATGTGGTACCATCAGTGTCATTAGTTGGTATAATACTATGGTTTGTGAGGCTTTTACTGCTAATGCTGCTGCTTCTACAGCATGGCAGTCCTCGTGCTACAGGATCCAGTTCTGTGGAGTAATAAGCAATTGGTCTTTGCTTACCTCCAAACCTGTTTTACCCTGCTCAAAGGCTTCGTTGACTTCAGGAGTCCATTTGATTGGATCTCGAGCCTCCATTGGTTCGCTGTAAATACAATCTAACAGTGGCTGCATCAATTGTGCATAATTACACATCCAGGTTCGGCAGAAATTTATCATTCATAAAAAACCCCATCATGTTTTATTTTATTTTAGGCTTTGGGCCTGCAGTATTGTTTATTTTTTTTTTTTTTTTTTTTTTGTTTTTTGTTTTCTATAATAAGGCTCGGCCTCGAGCTGAGATAGCGTGTCCCAGATATTTTACTTCTGGTCCACACCCCCCTTGCTTATCTCCTTGGCCTTGTGAGGCCGGAATGTCCAAACATGCCTTTTTCCGAGAAGGAGAGCAATTCAATATGTCGTCTACATACAGGAGTTTAAAAAAAAATCACAGATACTGCCAAATGCCCAAAGTGCAAAATGCAAAATGCACACAGCACAGCGCAGATGGATCATTCATTTTTAGATTCTTCGCTGTCTACAATGAATGCGTCATTTTTTACTTTGAACCCCAGTGTTTGCGGAACATCATACAATACCTAATTATTTCTCTGATGTAAACTAGGATGGTCTTCGGAAAGAGCCAGCAGCGTGCTGTACGGTTCAAATTGCAGTTGTGTATGCACACAGCTTTGTACAGGCAAAGAATGATATTTTTACAACCTTGGATCTCTGTCCAGCAGCTGGACTCAGCATGCGTTCTTTTACCCATTTTTGTTCTTTATTTAACTGTTTATTCTGTGTTTCTCTCAGCCACATTTCGGCGAATAACAGTCCATATTTAATATTTAATATAATATAATATTATTATATATAATACTTAGTTCCATATTTCTTTTGCTTAGCTTTATCCACTTAGATTCACAATCTTGCCACATTGCGGGACCTTCAACTCCCAAACTTTTCTTTCCACATGCTCAACCCAATCTCCTGCCCCCGTAAACCTCAATTCCATTTCCCTTAAATCCTGAGGCAGGTAAACTTAACCATCACTTTCTTTTACACCCAACAACAACCACAACCACCTTTGCTATTACACTTTTTATTCACTCAGTCATCATAGTCATTCATATCACATGCATTCATATCACATTCATTGCATTTTTTATTCACTCATACTATGAATAAACACTCCACCTCTTAGAAAACAATTCCTCACAAGACTTGTACTTCTCCATCTCTGGGAGAAGTTCGTATCTTTTGGCAAGGCACACTGTTCTGACCTCTGTGGTTTAATTAACTCTCTGCAAAAACATTCCTAAGACACACACAGCTTTGTGCCTATCTCTTTTGGCACAGCGCCACACCTTGTGCCAGCGTGAGAAGAGGTTCAAATACTATTTTGAACAGAAACAGAATTTCTCTATCAATCCCTCCTTTTTATGATTTTATCCCATATAGTCATAAAACATTGATCAAATACTTACCCTCGAGCGGTAAGTGTCACATACAATTACTCCGCCCAAATCCTCCTAAACTTCCTCCAGTCTGTACACTAGGGAACAGCTCCATGAGCGGGACTATTCTATTACACTGGTGTCCCGCTTACCCCACCTAACATTAATTGTCCAGAAAACAGTCTCACCCTTTATCTCAGTTCAGGATGGTGTCATCCACCACAGACTCCGCAGTTTCCAATGTTGGGCTTCCAATCCTCCTACGAGAATAGAAGGGCTGGGTTCCCTAACCATCTATGATGGTCCAGTGCACTGTTCCATTGGAATTGCTGCGACCCATCTGGTGAACGTTTATCATCTCATTAATTTAAAACTGGTTGTTTAACACTTGCTATTCAAAGGAAGCGAGACTGTGATCTTAAATTTGGAGGTTTTATAATTGCTTCGCATGAAGAACATCAGAGTATTTAAATAGTAATAATAATAATACATCTCTCTCCCTTGAGATCCCTTTTGGCTGTAGGAATTTCACCCATTGCCCCTGAATGAAACCTTATTTATTTAGCTTATTTATTTAGCGCCCCAAACACACGTTTTATCTTCCCAGCATCTGTGTTTTTCTATACATTGGGATGGGGGTCCCTCTAATTTACGAATCTCTTAATTGTCGATACTGTGGCCCCCGTGTCAACCATAAATTCCATTTCGTTTTGTCCAAATTTTGCTTTAATCATTGGGGGAGTCATTACGGGTACTTTCGCTGTGTGATGCTCTGGGCCCCGTCAATACAGGGGTTCCTCCTGTCCCCAATACTCATATTCCTGTACTGGTGCTTTAACCTGCGGCCCTTGTGGCCTGGGACCTGCTGTCCAACCTGGTGTTCTAGGTGGACCCCCTTGCGGCCTCCCCATAGCTCCTCTGCCTCCAGCTGTACCTCTCCCTCTAGGCCCTAGGCCTGACGCTAACCCCATGGGCCTTCCCCATAGCCTGTTTGGACAATTGCGTGATAGGTGTCTTGTCCATCCACAGGTCCAGCAGACTATAGGACCCTGTGAATAGCCCCCCATCTGCTGGAATAAGGGTGCTGGGTATTGTGGCTGACCTTGGCAGCCTGCTGTTATTGGCTGGTGTGGGGGTGGCTGAGTTGCAGTCACCTGTTGAAATGGTGGGGGCTGTGCCGTAACCACTGGTGCTTCAATTACTGCTTTTGCCTTGTCTTGTTCTGATTTTGCAGTCAGGTCGGCAATTTGGAGTTTTAACAGCTTGTTTTCAAGAGTAGTGGCCTCGTCTTCTCTAGCAGTTTTCGCTGCCCTGTGTTTGGCTACGCAGTGTACAATGTGATCTTTCCGCACCACGGTGGGCATGTTGTCTAGGCCTACTACATCCTCTAGCTTTTGCTGCACTTTCTCTGGCAACCCTTTCTGCACTCCATGTCTCCAGTGGCCCTCTGAGCCAGTAGATGAATCTGGCCTTTCTCCTGTGCTGTGCTCCCAGAGGGTGAACGCCCTTTGAATGTATGCATACACTTCCTCACCTGACATGTTTAACACCGTTCTTTGAGGTTACGTTAATTTGCAATCTATAGTTACACAAGTCTTAATCCAGTTATTTATTACTGCTTACTGCGGAGGCGTCCCTCCTGAAATATACTGTGTATTACGCGTAATAAACTAGGTTGTTATTTTATCTATATTTATCTTTATTTAGTAACGAACAATTCGCGCGTTCCTCTCTTTTTCTTTAGAAATGTACACGAGCGAATGACTCACTGTGTTGCGGTGCCTCATAGACCCAAGAATGAAAACCGGAAAAATAAAAATAAAACTCCTGAGGCACAGATGTAATACACTTTGATGTTAATTAATCCAATATAAGGAAAATGGTTTATTAAAAACCAAGAGCAACCATAAAAATGTTTGAAAGTCACTTAAGAATGAAAAGAATTGAAAGCCGAAATTTTTTTCAACTGGTGAGATGAAAACAGTCTCTGTCTGCCACTCTCACTCCTAGTAGCCCCCTCCTTTGCAAATTCCGTTTTCTGCTGCTCTGTTGGCCCGCTGAATCGGCCCCCCTTCGCGCGCACTTTCTACTCCGTGTAGCTCTGCTGGCCCCCCCCAACAATTTTCTATTTTCCCCCACTGAGCATTCACCCTGCCACGGAACTTTCAAACGTAGGTTTATGCTAGCGAACTATTTGTCTCAACACGCTAAAAACAGTATTCCTAGAATATCTAATTGAAAGGACGAAATAATTAAAACCTGGGAAAGGTTGTATTTAAATTCCGGAGACCAGAGAACAGATAACAAATCAAACACTTTGCAAAGATTACGCATTCAAGTAAGAATGCTTGAAAGTACCCTAAAATGGAAAAAATCTAAGCTCATGCACGTTCCTGAACAGTATCGAAATATCAGGACAAAATATAGAACATTTGTAATTATAAGACTCACTTAGAATGGTTGAAACTGAATGGTCTTTAAATAATCTAACTATCAATGTCCCAAACTACAAATGAAACGCTATCGGCGCACTAAACTGAAATTATGATGGAGGTGAGATAAAACAACTTACAGACTAAAACTGAAACAAGGAAAATTTACCAACAAAGTGCTGAACGTCGTAAACTAAACTATTAAGAAAGTCTGTCAAATAAAGACCTTTAAAACCTTCTCGAAGCGGTGTTCCGACTCCTTATATTTCTATATAATATACACCATTTAGCAGACGCTTTCCTCCAACTGTACATAAGCAATGTATTTTGTTTCTCACACTTTGTCTCATATTGACACAATTCGGTACAAAACCTCGCAACGGACAACTTCCCACTTTGTCTTCTCCCGTACTCTAAACTCTGTATGTATGCAAACAGAGTGTCCCTCTTTCCAATACCATCATCAGCGTTTTGTTGCAACACATGAAACACAATCAACACATCATTTTTCATGCTCTTATATCTACATTTCTAAATTAAGACTTGTCGATATTAAGTCCCCATGTATTCTAGTAGGGCCAGTAGTGCGTGTGTTTTTACTTTCTTTATTGTGGAAACAGGGGTGCCTATATATCATTTACTCATTAACTTTATCCGTTATATATGTCCCTTATTTCGGGCTCATTCGACTATAAATCGGGGCTCATTCGCCACGGCCCTTATCCTACTGGACCCGTGGTTGCGACAAGTCTTATTGTATTATTAACGTAAACTATATACTTATAATAACAATATTACAATTCCACTTTCCAAAAATCGCTTATCTGTAATACTGTAGGCTGTCTAGCATTTTAGCAAGTATCTCATACATCGCGTGCGCTATTTTACAAGACAAAATGACTTACACCTGTACAGCAACCGCGATTGCGAAGACATTTATAGAAAAGTTCGCGAAACGCGTGCAAGATCACATAAATGCAAGCCAGCACTTGCACATGATACCAGATCTCGTAAAGCACATATAGACAAACATAGAGTACACATAGCGCACTATACATGTTTGGGTGTGTACAAAGTTTTGTGTTTATATCCCCAAACAGTTATACTTTTGAACTATTCTGCATATTACATGCAAAAATTACGTGGGTTGATTTAGGGGCGGTTTTGAAATTATTGGCCATAGAGAGACAGGCTGGTGGGGCAGAGAAATAGAATCGTATTGTAGAAACATCTGTATAGGAATGCGTGAGTTGATTAGACGTTACCCGCCAGGAGCTCCTCGCTGTCATCGCAGCTCTGCGGCACTTCCGGCCCTACCTGCACGGCCCCAGGTTCCTTGTGCGGACTGACCATACTTCCCTCACTTGGCTCTTGAACTTTAAAAACCCAGAGGGCCAGGTGGCCCGCTGGTTGGAAACGCTACAGGGGTATGACTTTGAGCTGAGGCACCGCCCGGGGCGACAGCACGGCAATGTGGATGCCCTGTCGCGGCGGCCATGCACAGTGGCTGGCTGCGAGCACTGTCCCCAGCAGGAAGCCCAGGCCCAGTTGGCCCCGACGGTGGCCACTCATTCACGTGCAGAGTTGGCTGGCGGCTGGGAAGCGGCCGGAGTGGGCGGACGTGGCCGCCATGGACACGGAAACGATAGCCTACCACTCCCAGTGGGCTAGCCTAAAGGTGCAGGATGGCGTCCTCTATCGGCGGTGGCGGGCCCCCGGCCGGGGGGCCGACCTGTTGCAGCTACTGGTGCCCCGCGCCCTCCGGACTCAAGTCCTGCAGTTAGTGCACGGAGCCACGGGTGCGGGGCATTTCGGGAACAACAAGACTCTCCGCCGCCTCAGGGGGCGGTTTGACTGGCCTGGCTGCTGACAGGATGTAGACACCTACGTGAACTGCTGCGACCTCTGCACGGCCCACTGCAGCAATACTTGGTGGGGGCCCCGATGGAGCGAATCGGAGTAGACATCCTCGGCCCATTCCCCATCACTGACTCCAGTAACCGCTACGTCCTCATGACCATGGACTACTTTACGAAGTGGCCCAAGGCGTTTTGCGGTGCCAGACCACAGCGCCAGCACTATGGTCGGGAGACTGGTCGAGGAGATGTTCTGCTGGTTTGGGACCCCCGCCGAGTTACACAGTGACCAGGGGTGGAACTTCGAGGCCCGGGTCTTTGGAGAGGTGTGCAAGCACCTGGGGGTGCAAAAGACCCAGACCACACCCCTTCACCCCCAGAGTGACGGCCTGGTTGAACACTTTAACCAGACCCTAGCCACTCAGCTGGCCATCTTAACCAGGCAGCACCAGCGGGACTGGGACAGCCACCTGCCTCTGGTCTTGTGGGCCTACCGCACTGCGGTACAAGAGTCAAGCCATTGCACGCCAGCCAGCCTCCTGTTTGGTCAGGAGCTTAGGACCCCCGTAGACCTGGTGTTTGGGCCCCCTCCAGAGCCTGAGCCTCGACTATCTCCGCCGGCTGCAGGAGCGTCTCCAGGTGGCCCATGACTTAAACGGGCCTACGACAACCTACGCCTACGTGAAGCAGTAACGGGCCTACGACAACCGGTGCCGGGGCCAGGCGTTCGCCCCCGGTGACCGGGTGTGGGTTTTCTGCCCCTCCCGGACCAAGGGAGTGTCCCCTAAACTGCCAAGTCAATGGTGTTGGCCTGGGAAGGTCCTGCAGTGGCTCGGGGAGGTAGTTTACCGGATTCGCATGCCCCGGTCGGGGCCGGGAGGTGTTTCTGCATCAGGACTGATTGGCCCCGTACCACCCCCTGGCGCAGGCTGCAGCCGAGGTGGCAGGTGAGTCGCCCAGACCCCTTCCCCCCAGAGACTCTCGCCTGGAGGAGACCGGCGGCAAACACCGCGGCAGCGACGAGCGCCCCCACATTTAAGAGACAATTAATTTTGTATTGGACAATGGGGTCGCCGGGGACGACTGACCCCCTTGCAAGGGGGGCTATGTGGCGATCCGGTAGGGTAAAGCAAAATTTCTCAGCTCTTGGTTCCTGATTCCGTGGCATCCACTGCTACATTATCATGTTTAAAAGCATGTTGATTGAAAGCTGAGTACGATGGAGGTGGAGCGAACAAATAAAACGAACGACTCAACTGAGGAAACAAATCATTACTCCCGAGTCAGTAAAAAGAGTTGTTCAATTCGAACTAATCCTTCGTGAACTGCACATCACTGCAAGATAGTGGCTTCGCTTTGGGAATGATTGGATATGTGCGTAAAGTGTGGTTTCCTCTCACAATCCAAATGGAGTTTGAGAAGGAAAAGCCAACAAAAAGTAATCGCAAATGATTTTGCAATTAATGCAACTTAATTAGTTTGGGCCAGTGTTAAAAATAGTTGTATATCTTGAAACAGAAAACCACGGTTGGTTGGGAGTACAATAAATGGCGCCAGCTTATTCCTTTGTTTTCCCATGCTAGCTCTGTTTAGCCATTTACATGTGTTTTACATTACATTACATTATAGGCATTTGGCAGACGCTCTTATCCAGAGCGACGTACAACAAAGTGTTAACCGTAGTCAAGAACAGTTTAGCTGAAAGCCACCCTAGTGGGAAGTACAATTCCTGGGTGCTAGGAGCAAACACATAGTTAAACTAGGACCCTGTAGGTAAATCTGTAGCCACAATTCAGAGGTAGCAGTAAAGCACTCAATGCAGGAAATAATGCCTAAGCCTAATACAATACATAAACAAGTAGACATGTAAACTAAGCAACTATGTCCCTAAATTAACAAAACCGGACTACGGGGAGAGGTGCACCCTGAAGAGGTGAGTCTTCAGTCGTTGCTTGAAGGTGGCCAGGGTCTCAGCTGTTCTGACTTCCACAGGAAGGTCATTCCACCATCGTGGAGCCAGAACCAACAGGAGACATGACCGGGAAGCGCAGATGCGGAGGGGGTTGGGGTAGCAGAACGGAGAGGTCTGGCAGGTGTGTAGGGTTTGAAGATCTTGAGGAGGTATGTTGGGGCTGATCCCTTGACTGCCTGGTATGCTAGGACCAATGTCTTGAATTTGATGCGAGCTATAACAGGCAGCCAGTGGAGGGTAGTGAGCAGGGGGGTGACATGGGAGTGTCTAGGAAGGTTGTAGACCAGACGAACTGCAGCTTTCTGGATGAGTTTCAGGGGTGTGATGGCAGATGCGGGAAGGCCAGCCAGGAGCGAGTTGCAGTAGTCCAAGTGGGACAGTACCATTGCTTGGACCAGGAGCTGGGTAGAGTACGTGGTAAGGAAGGGACGGATCCTCCTGATGTTATACAGGAAGAATCTGCACGCCCGGCTTACTGCTGGATTTGATTATTGTTCATATTAATATTAATATTATCAATACTGTTCATTGATAGGGACAGCCTGTTGTCCATCACCACACCGAGATTCTTTGCGCAGGGTGATGATGCCACCAGGGTGTCACCTAGAGAAATGGAGAAATCAAGGTGGGGAGAGTTTAGGGCAGGAATGAAGATTAGTTCTGTTTTACCTGGGTTGAGCTTTAGGTGGTGACTGTCCATCCAGATCTGAATGTCCCCCAGGCAAGCAGAGATGCGGGTAGAGACCTGAGTGTCTGATGGGGAGAAGGAGAGAAAGAGTTGAGTGTCATCAGCATAACAATGGTAAAATAAGCCGTGGGCAGAGATTAGAGCCAAGGGAGCGGGTGTACAGGGAGAAGAGAAGGGGACCGAGGACTGAGCCCTGTGGAACCCCGGTGGGGAGGGAGCGAGGCGGTGATACTTTACCAGCCCAGGCAACCTGGAAGGAGCGACCGGAGAGGTAGGACTCGATCCAGGTGAGGGCTGTACTCCCTGTTTTAACTAGCATTAGCATTATCTGCCTAATATGGTATTCTTCATTTTCATGATGGTAGTTTTAAGCTCCTGCACATTTTATTGTTCAATAATAAGACTCAAATTGTGTTCGGACAATGTAAAAGCTAACGTTGCTATTATGTTTGAAGGTACTGAAATCGTTTTTGGAAGTTACAAGTGTTTAAAACATTGGTAGTCTATGGTATCTCAGTTTAGACATTGTTTACTTGTTTAGACATTTACATGTGTTTTAGCTAGCATTAGCCTCATCTGCCAAACTCAGTTCAACATTTAGCATGTAGCAGTGCAGGTTGATGGAGAATTTTTTAAATATTGAATTTAAAGCATAAGATGTAAATGTTTTTAGTATGAATAAGTAAAAATGACATTGGTTGATGACTAGGGATGCAGAATTTAAGGAATTTTTTGATCGATTGCCGGCAGCATTTGATGAAAAATAATCGATTATTCTTATAGCTTATGACAAAAAATATGAAATGCATTCTTTCCTCAATAGGAAACCTATTAACACCTATTTAATACTATCATTCTGGGCAGACTCGTCATAAAACTTACTGACCTAGGACTTTCCCAACCCACCTGCCACTGGATAAAAGACTTCCAACCGGATGTCCAGCGGTTATTAGCTTGTGTCGCTGCTTTTATTTCAAAGCTGATTGCTACTTAGCTGTTTTCAATCGGTTTTATTATATCAGCCCGGGTTTGTAGTTGAGCGTTCCTCGAGTAGCGGAAGAAACCTAGGACTTGTTAGTTAGTCTGTAATGTTGTCAGGTGGCACTCGTCACTTAGTGCCTGGCATCACTCGGCTATATAAGTTCTGTTGCTAACTTTTAACCCTCTGAGGTCCGTGCTAAGCTTTGAGATGGTTTGTAATTTTGGCATGGTCTGATATTTATCTAAATTTCATCAATTTAACACACACTTACTCCAAAGTGTTTGATATTTTTATTTGAAGGACAATCACAGCTACATTTGTATGCCATCAATAGTTTGGTCAGTATCATATGCAGCTTGTAAATAGATCTACAAACACACAAGTTAAAAATAGTAAATTTTTCTGCTGTCACAAAAGTTGTGAAAGCACACACTAAACTATAGTGACGAATTGTTTTGCCAATGTGCGTTTGTTCATCAAGGTCTTGGTTATGTAAGGGTGTGAAAACAGTTTAGCACATCTGAGATCTAAATAGCTAAAAACCTGTTTTTATCAGAACTGGTCACATTTATTTCAGGCTGTGGGAGGGCTAAATGCTAAATACCTGAATATTCATTATTCATTGTCCACACCTCTAAGATCTGTCAGATGGGCCATCTCCCTCTCAAAGGCTATCATATTACAAGTCATACAGCCTAACAATAATGCACATAATATCCTCCTGAGACCCAAGGAAAAAAAGGGTCTTCCAATTAAACTTTTTATGTGATTTCATGCCTCTTTAGAGTTAAAACAACAACTCACAATTTAGATTTTAAATGGCTAAGCAATATTTGAGTTACCATTTCTCCTTTCACGACAAGCGCTTCTTGTGGCAGCAGCCATTTTGGCTCTTATTTTATTATCCACAAACGTAGGCAAAACAATGTAGGAGGCGACACGCAAATAACTCACAAAACAAACCAAAATAATAAACGAACTGGAACAAACAAAGCTAGCTAAACAGCAAATCCAAAACGTAATCCCAAACACGGATTTAACTAAACAGAAGCACTCTTATAATAACCAATGAACGGAACAAATTCTACACCTGCCTCGAGAGGCCTGACCTGGCATCCAAAAATGGTGGAATACAAACTCAGCCTTACACCATCCACCACTCTCACCTTCTAAGAACAGGATGTGCTAAAGCCGCTGGACCGGATGGCATCTGTGGCAGCACCCTCAGGCACTGTGATGAGCAGCTCAGCAGGGTCCTCCTGTAGCTATTCCAGTCTTCTCTGGACCAAGGGGTGGTCCCACTGCCATGGAAAACCTTGACCATCATTCCAGTCCCCAAAAACAACAAAGCTCACTCTTTCAACGACCACAGGCCCATAGCCTTAACATCACTGGTCATGAAGGTCCTAGAGAAGCTGGTCAAGTCCCACATCATGTCTAGTACTGGTGCCCACCTAGACCCTCTCCAGTTTGCCTACTGTACCAAAAGGGGGGTGGATGATACCAAACTGTTCCTGCTTGACACCCTGCACAGTCACCTGGAGAAGAGTGGAGCTTTTACCAGGCTCTTATTCATGGATTTCTGTTCTGCATTCAACTCCATGCAGCCTGCCATACTCGCCAGTAAACTGGTCACTCAGTTCAATTTAGGCTAAGGTCTAATTATGTGGATAATGGACACTTTAACAGACAGACCACAGAGTCTTTACGGATGGCACACTATCAGACACACTGTACCTGCACAGGCTCACCACAAGGGTGTGTCCTGTCCCCTTTCTCTTCCAATCACTACATTACTGACTGTAAGAGCACCCATGCCAACTGCTATCTCATCAAATTTGCTGATGACAGGGACTGAGCAGAACCTTGGCCCCGCCTTCTATAATTTCTTAGAGTGGTGCGACAGTGCTCTGCTCAAGTTGAACATCTCCGAAACCAAGAAGATGGTCATTCACTTCAGGAGGAAGCCCCTCTGGATGGACCCAGCAATCCATGGTGAGGAGGTGGTTGTAGTTAGATCGATGCCATCGGCAATCGACTAGCTTTGTTGTTTTCTATATGACCTGCGCACAGGAACCTATCACCGGCACTTTCGAGATTACATGGCTGAACTTCAAACGTGTCTGTGTCATCATTCTTGTATTACAGTCCTACCAATACTGGAACATGGTGTCAGAAGTTGGTGAACTCGTTTCTTATTTTGTTATTTCGTATGTTAGCCAAGTATTAGGCAGAACCGTAGTCCAGTGGTTCTGCTGAAGACGAGACAGAGGAGCTCTGTGTTATCCTGTAGCACACAGGCGGTAGCTAGCATGGCGGCTAACGTTAATATTCCACCACCGTCACCTATGAGCTTCACGGGTGATTGGAGCGTCAATTGTGACATATTTCATATTTCATATTTCGGGCTGAATATTGAATATTGAATATATAACCGCAGTGGAGAGAGTCAGCAGCGTCAAGTTTCTGGGAATCCACCTGGCAGACGACCTGACCTTCACCACCAACACCACGGCCATCCTTAAAAAGGCTCACCAGCGGCTCCATCCCCTCCGGCGTCTGAAAAGGCAGGCCTCCCTGCCCCCATCTCACCACCTTTTACAGGGGCACCATTGAATCTGTCATATCTTATGGCCTCACGTCCTGGTTCGGCAGCTGCAAGGCACTGGAGAAACATCAGCTGAGCAGCATTGTGAAGTTAGCCAGTAAGATCATTGGTGCCCCTCTCCCGTCCCTGCTGGAGATCTACAACCAGCGCTGCACTCGCAGGGCCACCAGCATCATAAGGGACCCTCACCACCCTTTCCATGGACTGTTTTCCCTCCTGCCATCGGGGAAAAGGTACAGGAGCCTCCGTACCCGATCCCAAAGGATGCTGAACAGCTTCCTTCCACAGGCAGTCAGAATGGTGAACAGACTGTGCCCTCTCCCTCTGACATGCCCCCCACCCCCACCCTTACACACACACTACCTGCCTGACTGCACCGGATGTGACTGCACTACTCATTTTAAGACACTGCTGCTACTGAACTGAACCTGCACTTTACACTACATTTCACTACATTTTAATATACTGTGTAATTTAATATGTGTAATTTTGCGTAATTAGGGTGCCGTTTGCAATGCAAAGAGGCCACACTGCAGTGCAGAGCACTGCAGTGTGGCCTTTTGCATTGCAAAAGGCACTCTATTGTTCTTCGCTTCCATACTTATTATTATTCTTAGATATTATTATTCTTCCGTACAAAACTTTGGTTCGCTACTAGTCTCGCACCGTTGCCAGCACAGACGCACGAAATACATCAAAACGTGCGGCTCGGGCGGGAATCGTGTGCTATTACTTTCTTAGCGATCGCGCCTGACGTTTTCGCACAAAGTGCGAAAACGTCGACTCTTGGGCCCATTGACAATGCATGGGAAATTGGGAAAAAGGGCCAAATTAGAAATACTGTCTTTGTACTCTCTGGCCTTTTGGGCCCTTTATTCAAAAACCGTGAGGCCTATTTCAATGGAATTTACATTGGATGAGAGAGGACAAAAATGCCTACATTTTGGTGCATAAATTGGGCTGTACAATGGAAGGGTGTGGGAGTTACATGATAATGTTTGGAAGATTTCTTTATGAAAAAATGTCAGATTCCACTTTACATTGAAGTCAATGGACACAGCTAGAGTGGGTGACGTCACAATGGCCTCTAGCTTGACCAGGTGCAAATTTTATCAAAAATCTCCCAAACATTATCGTCTAACTCCCACACCTTACACTCTACCGGCACAATTTATACACCAAAACGTAGGCATTTTTGTCCTCTCTCGTCCAATGTTACTTCCATTGAAATAGGACGCACGGTTTCTGAAAAAATCGCCCAGAAGGACAAAGAACGCTGTGTCAAACTCGCATTCAATCCCATGTTAGGTCAAAAAATATATTACAAAAATAAGACCTGGCGATTTATATTTGATCACAGCTCATTCATTTTAAATCACACCGACACCATTCAAACTTTAAACGGGAGAGGACTACCTCTATTAAGACGCCTTTTTTACTGAATGTTTATACATGCTGTACTTTGGAAACCAGAGCCGTTTATGTTTTGAAATGGCTTGATCACAGTTCCAGAAGAACCGTTGCTAGGCAACGGCTTAACTTAAAATGAAAAAATGTCAAACTGCTTCGTTCCGACATGTTTTAAACAACTTTCTGGACCGATTTGAACGGGGAAAAAGGCCTAGTTATTGAGGCGGGTATCAAAGCGAATATATTGCGAAGTTTTACACTGATTTAACCGCTAGATTTATCGCTACGTTACAAAATGTCACCGCAATGCTAGCGCGACCATTGTTCTCAATGGGTAGCATCCTAGCATGTTTTCCGAGTTCATTTACACAAATTTCTCGACCGATTTGAACGGGGAAAAAAGCCTAGTTATTGAGGCGGGTATCACAGCGAATACATTGCGAAGTTTTACATTGATTTAACCGCTAGATTTATCGCTACGTTACAAAATGTCACCGCAATGCTAGCGCGACCATTGTTCTCAATGGGTAGCATCCTAGCATGTTTTCCGAGTTCATTTACACAAATTTCTCGACCGATTTGAACGGGGAAAAAGGCCTAGTTATTGAGGTGGGTATCACAGCGAATACCTAGCGAAGTTTTACACTGATTAAACCGCTACATTTGCCACTGCATTAAAATCATTTTTCCAACTTGAAAAAAAAAAACCTTGAGTTTTTGGAACATCTGAACACTGACTCTAACACACTGAGCCAACCTTACCAAACCACACCACACCCCACACACACACGCACTCTCTCCACACGCACACGCACTCTCTCACACACGTGCACACACGCACACACACACGCACTCTCACACGTGTGCACACTCACACACTCTCTCACACGCATGCACACTCACACACTCTCTCTCACACACACACGCATCTCTCTACTCCGCTCCGCTCCTACAGATCTGTGTGTGTGTGTGTGTGTGTGCGTTACTGCTTGCGTGTGGGGATCAGGCACCCTCAAAATTTCTGTGGAATTTTTTCTAGTGAGTATTTATTATTCTCCCGTTCAAAACTTTGGCGTGCTACTAGTCTCGCAGCGTTGCCAGCACACACGCAGAAAATACATCAAAACGTGCGTCTCGACCGGGAATCGTGTGCTATTACTTTTCTTAGCGATTGCATGTGACGTTTACACATAAAGTGCAAAAACGTGACTTTTTGGGGGCCCATTCAAATGAATGGAGCGGAATGTTCACAGCTACAGTTATTCTTCCATTCAAAACTTCGGCGCGCTATTAGTCTCGCAGCGTTGCCAGCACAGATGCAAAAAATACATCAAAACGTGCGCCTCGGACGGTAATCGTGTGCTATTACCATTCTTAGCGATCGCACGTCACATTCTTGACTTTTTTTTGGCCCATTCAAATGAATGGAGCAGAATGTTCACAGCTAGAGTGAGTGATGTCACAATGCTCCTGCTGAAGGACTCTAATTATGAACATTCCGCTCCAGCTGTGAACATGTTCAGTGACATCTGAACACTCTCTCTAACACACTGAGCCAACCTTACCAAACCACACCACACACACACACACACACACACACACACACACTCTCCACACTCACACATGTGCGTTACTGCTTGTGTGTGGGGGCAGGCACCCTCAAAATTTCAGTGGAATTTTCATGCTGTTTTGAATGCTCTGGTGACTGCCGTGCAGCCTACAGCAGTCGTGAAGCATTTGCCGGCCATGGCGTGAATCTAAAATTGAACTAATATGAACCAAAACATCACGGAATCAACCAATTAGTGTAATTAACAAAAATAATATACTGAAATAGCCTAAATGTAGCTTACACTTCGCTGGTTGCCTTGCTAATAGTTCTGGGTGCTCGCACTCAGCGCGGACTCAAGGCTGGCTCCTGATGCAACGCCCGAGTGATACAAGACTGAAGCTGTACTCTGGGGAAACATTGAGCTCCATGGGCATTTTTGAAACTGAATGTACAGTGAGAGGCCAAACGCACAAGCTCTCATTCGAAATAGTGAAGACAAGCCAACATCCTCTTCTGTCAGGCTCCACCTGTGAACGCTTAGGTCTCATGCAGTTCACAATTCCAGGGGATGTGCTCAAAGTGGAACATGCACAGCCTGGAGCCCTAACCAAGGAACAGCTGATCAACAAATACAGGAACGTATTCAACTCTCCTGTGGAATCTGTACCTGGGGAGGTCCACTTTGACCTGGATCCCAATGTTCCTGCAGTTCAGAGTGCTCCTCGCAACGTCCCCATCGCGATGAAAGCAGCAGTGAAAGCCCAGCTGGACAAGTACGAGGCTGATGGCCACATAGCGCCAGTCACGGACCCTACAGATTGGATCAGCAACAAGCCAGACAAACTAAGAATATGCATTGATCCCAAGTTCTTGAACAAGGCCCTGAAGCACTCTCATTACATCATGCCTACCTTGGAGGACGTCTTGTACAAACTGCCAAAGGCCAGAGTCTTCACCTTAGTGGATGCCCGGTATGCATTTCTGCAGTGCAAACTGGACTATGAGAGCAGTCTCATGACCACGTTCTGGACCCCCTGGAGGAGGAAGCGGTGGCTCAAGCTACCATTCGGAGTGTCCGTGGCTCCCGAGGTGTATCAGCGTAAGCAGCACGAGCTCCTGGCCGGTCTGAAGGGCATCGAGCCCATCGCAGATGACATCCTGGTCGTGCGCTGTGGAGACACAGACAAGGAGGCTGAGAGTAACCATGACGCCAAGCTTGTGGCGTTGATGGAACGCTGCCGCGAGGTCAAGTTGCGGTTGGGCCTGAAGAAGCTGCAGTTCAAGGTGGCTGAGGTGCAGTTTCACGGCCACATCCTCTCATCTGCCAGACTGAAGCCTGACCCGGAGAAGGTGAGAGCCATCATCGACATGCCCAACCCGACGGACGCCAAGGTGTACAGCGCCTCATTGGCTTTGCCAACTACTTGCCCAAGTTCATGCCGCATCTATCAAGTGTCTGCGAGCCGCTGCGACGTTTGCTAGACAAAGACACACCCTGGCACTGGCTACCTAAACACGAGGCAGCGGTTTATGAGCTCAAGTCACTGGCCCCAACCATGCCTGTGCTGCGCTACTATGATGTGACCAAGCCAATCGCAATCCAGAGCGACGCCAGTCAGAGCGGTCTCGGATGCTGCCTCATGCAGGAAGGCCAGCCCATCGCATTTAGCCAGCTCTTACCACCGCGGAAAAAACTATGCACAGATTGAGAAAGAGTGTCTCAGCATTGTCTTCGCCTGCCAGAGGTTTCACCACTACCTATATGGCCGCGACCCAATCACAGCAGAGACAGACCATAAGCCTCTGATCTCTATCTTCAGCAAGCCTCTCCTTAACGCACCCAAGAGACTTCCAGAGCATGCTCATGACCCTGCAGAGCTACGACCTGAGGGTAATCTACAAACCAGGGCCTGAGATGTTCATCAGCGACACGCTCACCAGAGCTACAGCAGGAGGCGCCGGCAGAGGAATAGTATACCAGCGGCACGCTATCTGCTCCCCTGCAGCAAGAGGAAGAGGATGTACAGCATGAACCAGGCGGACTACTTGAATGTGAGTAGCCAGCGTCTGGAACAGATCAGGCGGCACACTGACCGAGATGAGTGTCTGCAGGCACTGAAGAACACAGTTCTTGTGGACCTGACGGGGCTTGGCTCAGTCACAGTTGGGGGAGCCTCTACGGCAGTCTCTGGAGCAGAGGCCGCCTCTGGAGCATGTGCTGCCTCAGGCCCATCCGTTTTGTGCGTGGCTCTCGCAGTTGGTTCGGCCACTCTGAGGTCAACCCTGTTACGTCGGTACAGGGAGCCATCGACATCCACCAGATAAGATCTCGGTGCAACCCTGCGAAGGCAGGTCGACTCTCCAACGGCCAGTGTTATCACCCGGCAGGGGCTTCATCCGGACAGTTTCCCGACCTCCAGCTCCGGCAAGTCCCGGGCAGACCTGTCATAGAAAGATTTAGCCAGTTGCTTCCTGTGGCGCAGCTTTTCAGTGACCCCTACCACGACGACTGGTTCGAGAAGTTTGTTCGTCGTCGGAATAGAAGTCTTCAGTCGGCGGGACACGAGGCGTTGTGCCGGGCTGCTGCCCATGTTTTTCGGTGGGAGTATTTCTCCAGTGCAGTATGGCTTTCAGGGGTCATCACCATCATGCGCGGCTTTGCGCAGCAGGTTCTTCGCAATCTTCACGGCCGACTCCGCCTTGCCATTCGCCTTCGGGTGTCTCGGAGAGAAGTCACATGCTCGAACTCCCATTCAGCGAAGCGCGTGAGCTGAGAGGTAAACTGAGGGCCATTGTCCGTAATTACCCTTTCTGGCTGGCCATGTCATGCGAACTGTGCTTTACATCGCTTGATGACTGTCTCTGCGGACATGTCGGGGAGAAGCTCAATCTCCCAAAAATCAGAATAGTGGTCGACTATGAGGAGG
>JAINUG010000561.1:0-62500 GCA_029706075.1 Aldrovandia affinis
AAGGACAATTATAACAGACGACCATGATTACGATTTCAAATACATGACCATTGTCCCTTCGTGAAACGATTTTGGCAACTTTACGGCATGGAGTGAACTGTTAACGGGCCTTTTGCACCATTTAACCCGCCCGCCAACAATGACTGTTCAACCCCAACAAATGCCAACAATAACCGTTCGACCACGTGGAAAAGCAGGTGCGACCATATTCAATAATGGCAGCCAACAGAAAATACTGTTTATATTGAGGATTTTCTCCATAAGGACCATAATTAAGAATAACTAAGTCTGAAAATGGCTGTGTTGCAACAGGCAATGTCTCCCGTTTTATCCTGAATAAGAACTGGGTGTTTAGGCTAGGCTTGAATCAGCAGTTCTTAACAAGTTGTATTAGTTCCGACAAATGAGCGACGTACAACGATCTATCTGATAGCTGCTGATACGTCTAGGATTACGGGACATTTGTCCCAGCTCTGAAAACTGCGCCTGACCCAGTCCCGCCCCCCTCGGAGGTCAGCTCGACCTGCCAGCCAGCACATCCTGTCTAATTAACAGCGCACGCGACGCATTCGAAGCTTTACTTTGGACGTTGTCCAGGGTCACTGGAACTGCTCTGTGGATCTTTCTGTTTGAACACGCGCGCCTGACTTAAAACTTATCCAAAGCAGGCAAAAGTCGTCCAGGCGTGCCTTCCAAAACTATTTACGCACGAATGAAAGGACTTGGACTAGGTATTACAAATATGGTTTAACTCTTACCACTACATTTAGACTGTGTTGGTTTAGCGTGCGATGCTGTACGCAACCAAGGGTTAAGGTGTGACAAGTGCTTCTTGTGGAGTAGTTGTAACAGTTGCGCATCGCTGGTGTCTCGGCACTGTCAGTGAGAGAGAGAGAGAGAGAGAGAGAGAGAGAGAGAGAGAGAGAGAGAGAGAGAGACAGAGAGAGAGAGAGAGAGAGAGAGAGAGAGAGAGAGAGAGAAGAATGTATTATTCATTCATTCAGTAAGTAGCTCGCGAGTGGCACCACAACCCATAATCCCGAAAGTCTTTACGAGATCATTCGAAAATTCAATCCCATTTAAGAAAAAGTGCGAATGATGGTATTTTGAAAATGTGCCCAACATCCTCGGCGAATAACTTAGCGAGGAGAGAAAGCAAAAGCGGGCCCAGCTGTTTCCTGTTGAAAGCGTCAGTGTAACGTGGATAAATGCGAGGGGTTTTCTCCGTAAATCCGTCTCCGTCTCCGGTTGCCCGAACCTCACCTCACCAAGATGAGACTGCGCGATGGAGCAAAGGTGGACTGTTGAGATGTGAACCGCGGCATCTTCCTCGCGGGATTTTGTAATGACTTGTGATAGTGATATCTCCTAATGCTTGGCATGCGGGCTCCTCTGATGGGGATGTTTAACTGTCACTTCTTTCAGTGGCTGTGTCATGCCTTCAAGGTAACTTCACTTATTGTTATTTATTCTTTAATGTTAACGGTGTTATTCTAATTCGTTTTTATTTCACGATCACGTCTCTACTTTGTAATACATGTTTTGCGTGTTTGATGATAACTTAAGCTAATTTACGGGGTTGAGGAGATATCTATTTCATGTAGCTAATGAACATAGATTTTTTCTTTGGCTTAACGATATTTCTGAAATAGTTGCTTACTTCATTGCGAATTTATATGTTCTGTATAAAAATGTATATTCGTTGACATACAGATAACATCATCCAGTAATTCTACTTACTTCTAATTAATAGTGACATTAAAAACAAGACACAGGCACGCATTCTGTATGTGAATGTATAGGCCTATGCGTGTGTGTGTGTGTGTGTGTAAATATATACACACACAAATCTATAGCTGTGTATAGACAGATGTTGGTCTACAGACGCGCTTTTGAAATAGATATGCTCTTTGCATTGTGGAGTCTGGGTTTGCTCCCAATTATAAACCACTTAGGCACACTCCCTGCTTTTCAAGTTAACTTTACTTGAAATTCTTTTCAGGGGACTGCACAAATAAAACAGAAAGAATACACTTTTGAGAAAAAAGGAAACAGATTGTTTGTAGTCCACGGCTCCCCGTGGCTCTTTGAGCTCCGATGTGATGGACTGTGATCTCGATGCTCTTTATCGTGTCAATTTTACCGGCGGAGTTTCCCCAGGGTCCCGTCGCCGCTTACGATCCGAAAGAGCGATCCGGTGCTGTCGAACAAGCACGCGGCTCAATTCTCTCCCATGTATGCGACAAAGGAAGGCGGAGGGTGTATATCTCCGGAAAGGAAACCAGTAGCCATTTAACGCTGTCATGTTTAATGCCAGAAGTTACTGTCATAATGGCAAAGATTAGCTACTCAATACTTCCTGTAAAGGAGGTTTTGGAAGACAAATGTAGAGGTTTTCTTTAAGTTACGGTTCGGTCCTTTAAACATGTACTTCTGCATTTTTACGCATAGCGCTCTTTATTGCACTCATTCATTTAAAAATATTCTCATTATTGTATCGTATTGTATCAATATATTGTATCAATATATTGATATTTTTGTATTATTGTATTATGGACGTGACATCCTGTCACAGATCGCGCGCTAGCCAGAATGAGCCCTGGGGGAGATTTAATAAGACAGTTCATGCGCCTTCCATCAGCGTGTATGTGAATGCTGAAATGTGTGTGTGTGTGTGTGTGTCAGTCCTTTAAGGCAGCTATCTTTTTCATATGCATTTAACGTTTTAGTAAAGTAGCTGTTATCTGTTTGAAAGCCTTCCCACTGTATCTGCTGGACTGCTGGGAACCTCCTTATCTATGACCCCTGGGGTTTAAGAGAAGCTCACCATATGGACAGACCGGAATCACTGTAGATGATTAGAATACTGGACTTTAAAGGGCAGATACGATTTGTGCTGATTACACTGACATGAGGATGGGGGGGGTGTACGGGCTTATAGCTGCTGTTACCTGGGTTGCACTCTGCTCACATGTGCTGGTCTGCTCTTTCCTTCTCCTATTGGTTAGAGTTTAAGATGTGCTCCATGTCTGACAGTCTCTCTCCTATTGGTTAGAGTTTAAGATGTGCTCTATGTCTGACAGTCTCTCTCCTATTGGTTAGAGTTTAAGATGTCTGACAGTCTCTCTCCTATTGGTTAGTGTTTAAGATGTGCTCTGTGACTGACAATCTCTCTTGTCTCCTATTGGTTGCAGTATAAGATGGGCCACATCTCGTATAGCCACGCCCTGTCTCTGGCGCTCTGCATTCTTGCCCTGACCCCGGTGGCGAGGGCGGGGCCTGAGACCCTCTGTGGGGCGGAGCTGGTGGACACCCTGCAGTTTGTGTGTGGAGACAGAGGTTTTTATGTCAGTAAGTGCACTTTTCATTCATTCATAAAGAACCGCAGACTCCCCCCACACCTCCCATGCTAATGGACCCTTCATAAATAAAAAAGCAGCTGATTTTCTTGCCCTTAGTTTTGTATCTCCTCTGTCCCTGGCTGGCAGAGGAGAGAGTGAGAGTGAGAGAGTGAGAGAGTGAGAGAGTGTGGGGTTACCCCGCTGGGGCTCTGGGTCTTTTCAGCCTCAGTGTGCTTCCTGTTCCTGTTAGACGCGGTCCACTGTGGCCAGCAGCACAGGGGCACTGGAGGCAGTGTTACCTGCGCTGCCAAGAGTCACATTATGTGTAGAGTGATATTTAAGTGCTAAATGTGCATTATGTTCAGGGCGAGTGGCCAGGATAAGGTTCTGGAAATGTGTGTCACAGAGTCTGTACAGCCTTTTTAGAGAAGACTGTACGAGCTTTCAGAATAGACTGCAGTGCTACTTTAGGTAAGACAAAGCAGCATTCAGAAAGAGTGATGTGTGAAGATGACAGTCATACAAGTTCTGCAGAGGATCGCTCTCTGGTCTCAAAGCCCCCTTCCTGACCTCCTCCCCCCCCCCTCCCCCCCTCACGCACACACACACACATTTATCTGGGTATCATTTGTATCTTCATCTTCAAATCAGCTCACGTGCACAACTATTTGTTATGCTGGCAAACAGCCCTGAGCACAAGGATCGTGGGATCACGCTGATGGGTTCACTTCTCTGCCGGGAGAACAGGGGCCCGTAGATTCTGGGGCAGGGCAGACGCGAGAATGAGAACTTTCTGAGAGGCCTGTCCGAAGACAACACAACACAATCAGGAGAAAGCGGTGACTAAACTGAGAGGTGAGAGATAGTTTGGCTGTAAACACGTTTGTGGCACCAGCGATAAAGAGGTCGCTCTGCAGGTCTACCGCAGCTTTTTTACGGTCCCCCCTCCTGCTGTAAACGGCTGGGCGTCCCCCTCCTGCTGTAAACGGCTGGGCGGTTTGCGTAGGCAGTGCGGTTTGCACAGGCTCCAGGAATCCACCGCTTTTATGAACCAGCAACAGTGTACAAACCTAACCTCCTCCTACTGCATCACCGGGCAATTATCAGTAGGTTTCAAAACGTTGCATTCCATGACGCTGCAGTCAGTGGTGTCTCCCGCATGCCTGCTCTGTGATCGCATTGGGTTGATTTGACTTCCCGTTGCGTCACTTGCCAATTTCTACTAATCGGGTTAGAAATCCATCTGCGCTGATGGACAGACCCATGGACCTTCATCTCCGGACAGGTGCTAACCTCTCTCTCACAGGAACACAAAACCATGGCAACAACTCCCACAAAGGATTTCCGTTGAGCTCAGAGAGAGATGATGTTTGTCATGATCCAGGGGAGCTGGTCCCCTTGATGGGGGGGTCAACACTGTAGGTTCACAGTGTTAGTTGATTTTATCCCATTTTCTCCCAATTTGGTACAGTCAATCCCCCTAGTAATGGGGCTGCCGTAGTCCTGTGACCGGTGGAAGTGTGCCACTCTAATGAACGGCACCCACAATTGACAGTAATTGTGGTTCTGTGTGGCTCAGTAGGTAGAGCATGGCATTGACAACCCTTAGGTTGTGGGTTTGATTCCCACCGGGACCAGTTTAACGCCTCACGTTTGTTACTGAAAAATGTATGCATTCACCACTGTAAAGTCAAATGGATAAAAGCATCTGTTAAATGGTTCTGTATGGCTATATATAGAGCATGGATTGGCGACCTGTCCAGGTTGTGGGTTTGATTCCCACTGGGACCAATGCATGCTGAAAAAGTCATTCAGTACTGTAAGACCTTTGGACCAAGAATCTGCTAAATGGAAGATGAGATGAGATATATGTATATATACGGGCAGCCTAACCTGTGCAGAACACCTCCGGCTGCAGGCTGCTGTCCAGAGGCAGACTGGCCGTGGAATCCAGCTGACCGCACTCCCTGCACCCAGTCATCTGTGTGACAGGGTCACACATTATTATAAAATAAATTATATATATATACATATATATACTATATACATGTATACTGTACTGTATACACATACGCAGGGGGATGTGAAATTGTGGGGCTTCATTTGAACGGGCTGGTTTAAAAAAAGGGGCCCAAAAACAGGCCGGAAACCCCGCCCGCTCTGCAGAAACATGACTCCTGCGACCTGTTCGACCGCATAATTACACCCCTGGGGGAGCGGGGTCCTTCTCTCCTCTCGTGTGAAAGCCCATTGTTCAGCGACTGACCAGCTGACCTATCAGAATTGTGTAGAATTGATTCGGCAACTTGCACAGTGTGACTGCGACCCTGAACCAAAAGGGCTACCACCGCATTTTGCAGTGCCATGCAATACCCTCTGGTCTATGCCTAGTGGAACCTAGGGGTTCATCCTACAGCAAGGTAATGACCCAAAACATACCTCCAGGCTATATCAGAACTACCTTAGGAGAAAAGAACTGGATGGAGGGGTAAAAGCAAAGCAACCTACAAGTGCAACACATTTGTGGGAACTTCTGCAACAGTGTTGGGAAGAACTTTCTAAACAATATTTGATTTCCATTGTAGAAAGAATGCCACTAGTGTGTTCGGCTGTTATATCTGCAAAAGGTAGCTACTTTGATGAGTCAAATGTAGATTACATTTTGTTAAACAAAACAATTCCATGATTTCTTTTTTTATCTCCAATTGTTTATTTGTTGTATGCTTTAATTTCAGTGCATTGAAACATTAAACTACAACATAATAAAAATGGAAAAATGACAACCTCTCATGTGAAATGGTACCATCTGAAGCACTGTTGTTTTGTAAATGAGATATTCAAACAGTTTGCCAGTTTGTAGAGTCTGTTTTGCCAAAAATAATATTTCATAACAATGTTCATTTGCAAAAATAATATTTCGTAACAATGTTCATTTGCATTGAGTTGAGAGTAGGTGGATGGGGCCACATGCGCTCAGTAAACACTGTGTATTATAAGTAAAACCTAGGGACCCCCCTAAATAAAACTAAATAGCTGTGGTTAGAAAGCTACAGTTTGGCTACTTGATATTTACTGCTTTTTGTTGTTGTTGTTGCTTGCTTAATGTTAAATAATCCAATATTTTCTCATCTCTAGCAAGCCGTAGCCTAAAATGACGGTGGAGGCTAGGTGCCACCCGTTCAGAGGACAGAGATGCGAAGTATGGGTGACGTCAAATGCTCAAAATTAGGTTTCGTAACTTAAGGTTACAGTTAGGGTTAGGGTTTGGTCATGCACACTGTAAAATAAAATAAAAAGACCAACAACATCTTGAATCGCATCTTGTCCTCTGCATGGTTAGCATCTAGCCTCTACCCTAAAATAACTTCTGCCAAAAGTTCTGTTGTTCTTTCTTTTATCAAGAAGATAAAAGTTTTTTTATAGTTTCCGACAAGTTTCCCTAACAACTAATTGCAGCAGTTTTTACACCACTGCCACCCACTGCAATGCATGGCACTACACCTTGTGTTTGCGTAAAGCAACAAAATGTGGACAGTGCATTTCCCTGAACAGGTTTTGACTGCGTGAGCCCCCTGTGTTCTCGATGCCATCGCCAGGTGTTTGTGGACGCGTGTGCGTTCGGTATGCATTGGGCCTACTAGCAGCACTTAGCAGCACTCCCCTTTTTCAGGATACATATCTATCCCATAGTGAGACCCCCCTCAGTTTCCCTAACAGCCTTGTCAGGGCAAGGTGAGGGGAGAGCGGAACTGAATGCGCTTTGTCAGCACCGCCATCGGTTTGAGCCAAGAGCTATTAACTGTGAAAGGGAAGACATTTCCTCCTTGTAAATGCCATATTAAATTATTATTTAATTTGGTAACAGGGAAAGGCCCATTGGAGGTTTATTGCTCATTTTCAAAAGTGTCCGTGGGTGAGCAGGGAATTGTAAATGGAGAGTGGGATATTTTATAACGGACACAGGAAGTCTCGCAAATACTAAACCTGTCCCAATGGGCAGCTGCGACCACAGTCTTGAGAGGCTCATGAAGGAAACTGCTGGTCACGCAGACACCTGAGTGACAATTGATTCCTCTCTCCCCAATGCCTACTGCCCCTCCTTGCGATCGAATTGCCCTTGTCAAAACCTTTCCTGCTGCATCAACCTTTGCATTGTCAAAAAGACTTTACTACTGCTCAAGTCTCCTTCATTCATACTTACTACGCTTTCTTCTCAGTCAAATCTCCCTCAGTGATACACATCTGCAGCTGCTCTGTTGCCACCCAGGCGAGCGTTACCTTGGTAAAGCTGGTTAGGTTTAAAGGGGATGTAGGTCCTGTGGCCGTCTACTTTGTTTTCGTTTCGTTTGCTCCGTTATGTTACATACACAGACGTGACGTGTGGGTGACATGAGCACAGAGGAGAGATTTCACCATTACACTGTGTGTCGTGAAACATTTTCACTTATCCATCGCCCCTGTCTTTTGTGTATGGTAAAACCCACGCTCTCTCTCTCTCTCTCCCATTCATGGACTTTCTCTTTCTCTCTCTCTCTTCTTCATTCTCTCTCGCCCTAGGTAAACCTCTTTCTCTCTCATTCTCATTCTCATTCTCTCTCTTTCCATATCTCTCTTCAGGTAACCCCCTCCCCTCTCTCTCTCTCTCATTCTCTCTCTCTTTCCCTATCTCTCTTCAGGTAAACCCCTCTCTCTCTCCTTCTCTCTCTCTTTCCCTATCTCTCTTCAGGTAAACCCCTCTCTCTCTCTCATTCTCTCTCTCTTTCCCTATCTCTCTTCAGGTAAACCCCTCTCTCTCTCATTCTCTCTCTCTTTCCCTATCTCTCTTCAGGTAAGCCCTCTCTCTCACCTCCCTCTGTGATAAGTCAGTGTTCACCCCCTAATTTCCCCCGTAGAGTCCTTCTCTCGCTGAGGCAGACGCTCTCTTGGCGAACGTGTGCACGTTTTGAATTCTACTCTCTCTCTCTTTCAGATAAAACCCTCTCTCTCTCTCTCGCTAACAGGTAAACTCCCCCCCACCTCCTTTCTCTCAGGTAGGACCCCGGGCTACGGTTCCAGCTCCCGCCGGTCGCACAGCCGCGGGATCGTGGACGAGTGCTGCTTCCAGAGCTGTGAGCTGAAACGGCTGGAGATGTACTGCGCTCCCAACAAGCCGGGCAAAGCTGCCCGCTCCATCCGCGCCCAGCGCCACACTGACATGCCAAAGACCCACAAGGTGAGAGGCCAGGCCAATATGACAATAATAATATAATCAGTGCTTAATTAGTAAAATAAGAGATGCTGGGTCTCAACTCGCCTCCTCCAAACACGCCCCCACTGAGGAAAAAAAGGGTAAACTTTTCCTACCTCTGTGCATTCTATTTACATCTGTAATGTTGACTGGACGTAACATTGTTTGATACCAGTTTAAAATACGCGTTGTTGTCGCACTTTAGATATTTATGAGCCCGGGGCTCTGATTCTGAGTAAGACATTTGCCGGGGCGCAAAATTGGATTCTTGGCATTTGCCCTGGCTAGCCCTGGCACAAATTAAGCACTGAATATAATATATGCCATTTAGCAGAGGCTTTCATCCAAAGCAACTTACAGTAGGCTTTTTCAGTATATGTGGTCCCAGTGGGGATTGAACCCACAACCTAAGCGTTGTCAGCACCATGCTCTACCTACTAATTAAGAGAGAATTGTGTCTATATTGTTTAATCTTGCATGTTTTATGCAGACTTTCTGCAACTAAATGAAAATACTCTTTGAAAGAGTATCACAGTATTTTGATTATAAGAGAACAAGGGTTCTGCTTTCTCACAGACGACCTTGAAAATGGTGTTATGTAATTGAATGAAATGTGTTTTCCCCGAAGATGCCATTCAAGATCACAATTTTTTCACAAGTGTGTTAAGTGCAAACAAACATCAGTATGAATGGGTGAAATGTCTGTCGGCTTTCAGTTACCAGGGGCAGAATTTAGGGAAAACGAAGATGCCATTCAAGATCACAATTGTTTTCACCGGTCAGGACTGTCACATTACTAGGGGGATTGCATAAAACAAACATCAAAAAGAGGATAAAATCCCCCAAAAAAAAGTGCAGGAAGTCACACAGCCATCCGTAAAAACATATAAACCATTTTTGTCCATTCATTCTCTTGTGCTGTTTCCTCCGCTCCATGAGTTACTCATCTGTTATTTTACGGTCAAAGTTTGTGCTTCAGGCCTGTGTCCTGAACGTCTCCTCGCTGTCTTTCAGGAGGTGCATCAGAAGAACTCCAGTCGAGGAAACTTGGGCAGCAGAACCTACCGGCTGTAGAAGAGAGCCATGAAAGAAGAGCAGACAGACAGACAGACAGACGGACGGAAATGCTTGTGGAATGTAGAGACAGACGGATGGACGGAGGAGTGGGGCGTGGCCTCATCCTGTCCCTTAGTTGAGCTGTTGGCTGTGAAAAACCAAGACTAGGGCTAAATCGACTAGATCGAGAGATGAGGATTTTACTTGCTGCATCGTTGTGGTGGTCTTAAAAGCTGCATTGGGGAGAGAGGATACACAATGTATCATACAAATTGGGAGACAGAAAGTTGGGGGATGGGGTGGGGGGTAAATCTATGCCCATCCAGTATGCCAAACGAGTATCGCTGCTGAAATATGAGAGAGCAGTTGTACGTGTAACTGCCCTGCGGATCCGTGTGTGAGTTACAGCGCCCCCTAGCTGTGAAGATCACCCTGCATGACCCTGTCGCAGGCTTTAGGCGTATAGAAAAAGTGGGGTGGTTTACATCAGGGGGCGAGCACTGATCATGTGACAGGATCAACCTATCGAGGCCGGTGTCATCTGCATCAAATGGCTAAGCTTGAAGTCGAGCCCCTTTGACCTCACAAGACTGACTGAGTTTGTTCAGCATTCGTCGGCTTGCACTACCCTAGGTGCATGTAATTCACATTTTGAATGTGAATACCTGACAATACCCACGAAAATACCCAGAATTCCTTGAGGATCTACTCCTCACTCCCAATGAACATGCTCATAATTTTGAGTGAAAATACACAATCGTATAAAAAAATACTCTATCACACTAAAACTGTATTCAAAGTGTCCATAGTTTGAGCAGGTTCCAGATTCTTGAGTGGTTGGTTTGGTTTCTTGAGCAGAGTTCAGAGACAGCTCATTACCAAAACACCCCAACTGTGTGACAGCGTCTCATGCCTGCTCTTAAGCCTCAAGTCTCAGATGTGATATGCTGCTGGCTAGCTTTATGTGACTCATTTGCTGTAGCTATCTGTAAACCCCATGCCCAGGTAACTGTGGGGGCGGAGCCTACTTCCAAGCTTGGTTATGAGGCCCCACTGCAGACATGCTCTGTTGAGTTGTGCCTACCAAGTTCTATGAGCCATTCTATATCAATTATTAGGACTGATTGGAAGCTCAACTTATCGATGTTGTTTTTAACCATGGTTAGAAAACATGCTTTGAAATCTTATTTAGGACATTCACTCTCTTTTCCAAGAATGTTTTCTTTGCTCATTAATCAACAACTCTGATGGGGGGAATTAAGTGAGTGAACCCTTCAAAAAAAGGGCAAACAAGAGTCGGCTCTGGCCGGGAGTGCTACCGGGGGCAGCGATTGGCTGTCCGCCCCAGGGAGGGGGGAGGGAAGCCAACAGAATGTTTGCTGCGCACAGAAGTGGCTCTGTAGTACCGGGTTATGGTTGACGGCCCGGCGAGTGCCGTCTTGGAGGAGACGATACTTCGCCTTCGTCACTACTGGTCACAGGGCTACGGCGGTGAACTGACATTACGAGGGGGGGATTGGCTGGCAAATTGGGAGAAAATAGGATAAAGGCAGTGCACTTACACAAGATCACAGCCTTTGTAGGATTGCTACCGTAATATTGCACAAAATTGGTGAGAAATTGTGTGTTGGGATAGACCAGGGGTCGGCAACCTGCGGCTCCGGAGCCGCATGCGGCTCTTTCATCCTCATGCTGCGGCTCCGCGTGGCTTGGGAAAATAAATTATAATTATCCAATTGAATCGAAAATCCAAGGGGCGCAATAATTTTTTCCGCGTTGCACCCCGCCAACCCCGGTCCGCGAAATACATGAACTGGTCTCAGCTTTTTTTCGCGTGTACCACCCCCCCCCCCCGTCGACAGAAAATGGGGCGCCGTTTACGTGGCTCGCTACGCCACTGGCGGCTCCCAGTGTTTTCTTTTCCGTGGAAACCGGGTCCAAATGGCTCTTTGAGTGTTAAAGGTTGCCGACCCCTGGGATAGACGGTTCTGGAGAGAGCACAGTAAGGGTTTCTGTCCCCCAACAGATGTACAGACGGCCTGACTTGAATACAGATATCTGCAGTTGATGATGATTGTAACTCGATCCTTGTGCAGAGGAAACAGCCGCCCAGAGGCAGATGGTTAATCATTGATTCGGCTTGGCCTGCCCTCCTCTGTTCTTTTAGCACCCAGAGGAACCTTTGCTTTTTTGGACGACGTGATTTGTCATCTGAAAAACGAGTAGGGAGAAAAAAAAAAAAACGGTATGCAACAGCATGCGAAACAACGTGTTCATCCACCATGCTGAACACGAGCTTCAGCTCATGTTAGCGCATGGTCATACTACACTGCGCTCCAGGCGACACACACACACACACACACACACACACACACACACAGGAGACACAACACACGACAAACACACACAGACACACACACACACACACACACACACAGCAGCAGTTCAGAACATTTGCTCCAAGTGAGGTCCAAACGTTACTGCCAAAAAATCCCAGTCAGTCACTTCGCAGTCATTGTTTGCTCAATCCCCTGTGCAGATAGCCGTGCGACACCAGGGTCCCAGAGAATGCACTGTATCAAAATCACACCGCATCACACGCCACCAGATAAACATCACACGACCTGGCGGGAAACACATACCTCTGTGTCACGTTCCATCTCGTTACCGCCCGCTGGTTTGTATGACATCATCACCATCGTGTCACTCTACTTCGCTTTACTTCCATTCACATCCAGACTCACATCCAGACTCACATCCAGATTCACATCGCATCGCGCCACATTACATCACACCACTCGCACTGTGCCTGTATATAACCCAACAAAACTCCCACGTAACTTATTTTATGCATTGTTCTGCTGTCATTATACACGATGGTGTCATATAACAAGACTAATGAGAAATGTTATCCTCTATAATGGTGCTAATTTGTAGTGTGTTATTTGCAAGGTTTGGCTCATGTGGTGAAAGAAAAAGACGTTAGAGCAGGCGGTCGTAGCTCTTGCCTTTTGCACAGCTGTGTGGCCATGATTGTTGATAGGTTTTATTTTCATTTTTAAAAAGTAAGTATTTGTAAGCTATGTCAATCAGTTAGTCGTGAAAGTGAGCAAATGTATGTGTCAAAATCCGAATGCGTTTGTGCGATCAAAATCTGATGTTATCCCACAAAGGTTAATTTTTTTCTACTGTTTGTAATTAATTGTAATTATTATTGTTATTATTATTCAACTTTTTTTAATCCCTATGCCAAATAATTTGACAACAAAGGACTGTGAACTCTTATTTTCCAATATTATTTAGATGTTCAAAGTCATTGTGCACTTTTTGTTTGTCCTGCAACACATGTACTGCACGAATCCACAATCCCAAGTGTTGACTTGAGCGAACGCGTGTACATCACGTGACACGCACAATAGCGCACGCACTGGTACACGTCCCTGCTGTGAGAGGCGAGGAGGACTCTGCTTATTGGTCACCCTTGGCGACGACGGAACAATAAAGACATGCATTCCTGAATAGTTCCCATGGGTCTTATTTCTCCTGGTCAGTGCCCTTCTGGCCACTTACAGAATACTGTACCATAAGTGTTGATTTACGGTCCACACATATTACCAAGTGGCTAATGACGATTGTAGAAACACCAGGTATAACTTCACCCACTCTGAAACCCATTGTTATTGACATGATGTGAATGCATTGGTTGCTGCAGTAAGCATGACCGTATAAGTAGCTAGTAAATGCTTCCAGTATCTGTTAACATGTTTTATTTTATTTTTAATGTGCACTGGAAAAGACACACCATGACAGGGGAAATCATTGTCGCTAAAACGGATGCCAGCGATGGTATACGTACACACACACAGACACATATATATATATGGTATACATATACAATGTCCCTTTAAAGTCTACACCCCATTCTAGTTTTTTACATTTTTTATAAATATTCAGAAACTTTTTGATTTTTTTCACTTGGAAGTTGTAGGGTAAAATGTGTAAATAAAGGTGGAAAAATCTGATTGAATATGTTATAATTTCAGGCTGTAAGGCAACAATAAGTGATTTTTAGAGGGTGGGGGTAGACTTTAAAGGGGCATGATATATATAAATAATACTATAGAAATATATAAAATAGAAATATCATAAAGAACAGTATATAAAAGGACTAGATATAGTTAAGTACAGTGTACTCTAAATCATTTCTCAACCCCAAATTCATAACCACCCCAGCATAAGAAAATACTACACTTTTCTCCAAGATCTCCTGGACATCTCCCAGAAAATATTTTCCCAGGTTCTGCTGTCTACATGACAGCAATTTGACAATGTAGCATGTAGCAATATAAATATGTAATTTTTATTGTAACTACAACGATTTCTACACTAACAAGGACATTTATACCAGACAATCTTTATTTTATCTCAAAGTCTAAAATGTGCAATTTATTAAAATATAAACAAAATATGTTTTCAATATTGCTGAGGATTCTTCAGTATGAGAGCCCCTGGTTTGTCACAGAAATTCAATGACATCACTTTCTCACACTGAAAATGAAAGGATTTGGGATATATAACAGTACATTGGTGTGTATAAACTATCCCTCGTGTGCTGGAAAACCCCTGTGCTGCAACTCGAGAGCTGGCTCATAGCCGTGATGATGTCACCAGATCATTAGTACTGTGTTTGTAAGTCAATCGCTCTGTCTGCCTGAAATCAGAACAACTAGATATTTCCCCACATCTTATAAGAGCACATAAGTTTGGTCAAACCAGGTACATTATATCGTGCCTTATTTAAAATGGAGAGGTTAGGCAGACTAGGACTCTGAGCTCACAACGTCCAAAGGATAGATTGAAAAAGAGAAGAATGAATGAGGGAATTAGAAAAGAACATGAGAGAGAGAGAGAGAGAGAGAGAGAGAGAGAGAGAGAGAGAGAGAGAGAGAGAGAGAGATGGCGTTGAATTGCCTGCCCAATAGGATGCAGCTTTTCCATTGTCTGTCGGGCACTGGATGGACAGCAAGGCCCCATCATGCTTTTATCATGCTGATTTTTATTAGTGTTACTGTTACAATGCATGTTGATTCATTTCTATGATATTACTTTTTGCTTTGCTGTGCATATCTGAATCTGTATCTGAGAGAGAGAGAGAGAGATAGAGAGAGATAGAGAGACAGAGAGAGAGAGAGAGCGAGAGAGAGGGTGGAGAGAGAGAGAAGAGAGAGAGAGAGAGAAGGAGGAGAGAGAGAGAGAGAGAGAGAGAGGGAAGGAGAGAGAGAGAGAGGAGAGAAAAGAGAGAGAGAGACAGAGAGAGAGGGAGAGAGTCAGAGAGATAGAGGGAGAGGGGGAGAGAGAGAGAGATCACTGACAGGAAGGAAATCTTAAGTGCCCAGTCAATGGTCATTAATAAATCAATGCTGCAACTAAAACCAGAGAGGGGATAAAACCAGAGGCAGTATCTCTGGCTTTTTATGTTCCAGCCCATCCCTCACTGAAGTTCACAGGGACTGGGTGTGACAAGGTTTTGCACCAATTGTACAGTGGTCCATCCCACCTCCCCTTTAATTTTCTGAATTCAACAGGTACAAAATAAAAATCGGCGTCACTTATACTATAGTTTACCTTGAACTGAGGCTTCTGTGTAATTAAGCCTTCGAATGTACGTCAAATATAATATCTTAAAATATAAGCTATAAAATGTAGCCTACTTATTGTAACATTTGCATTTTATCCTAATATTTTTGACAACTTAGAAATTACAAATAATTTATCTAAAAAAACAAAAAAGACTCGTTTAGTCTTTCAGCAAAATAGCTCACTTGTAACAAGATTGAAAAAAATGCCATTGACTTCCATAAAAAAATGGAACACTGCATCCTCTGCGAAATGTTTTAGCTGTCGTCTTCTTGACTAGTCAAGAAACACTGCTTTATGCATGGACCAATCGAGACCAATTAATATGATCACAGGATCTTTTGGGGTCCATGAAACGTGAATTCTTCATTTTGAAATGGTAAAAAAAAAAACCTTGACTAATTAGCACCAGGTGACCTGGTTATCTATGATGCCACAAATTGCCATTCGCTGATTCAACAACAATTCGGTTTGGTTGTACGAACCGCAAGGAAATTATACAGAAAAGCGAAGGAGAGAGAAAAATAAAAACATTTAACAAATAATACAATAAATACATCACAGCCACAGCTGGGACGACCTCCAATTTCTCCCAGTATATGAAGAGAACCCACAAAAAGAGGTACATTTAAATAATTGTTTGATGTAATGTTAGCAAACATAGCAAGCTAGCCAGCTAACTTTTGTTTGCCTTTGTTGTACAAACAAACCTTTGTTTTAAACCGAGTTTGCGCCGGCTCGTGTAACCTTAGTCAAACAACGAGCAGTTACGTGGGCAGGTAAAATAATTTGACTAGCCGCTAAAATCCCACGGTAGCTGATGTTTATAAAGAGTGCCACTCATCAGTTGGTTAACCCTTGTGTGTAATCTTCATATCCTCTATAGTCCCCGTGTCCACAGGGTCAAAAATGACCCACCCTCGCCGCACCCCTATGATAAAGCTTCTTAATTGAATTTTAAACCCCAAATCTATTTTGCACGAAGAAACAACCTGTCACTCATCAACAACTTGGTGAATAACTGTGTTTATCCTACTTCACAGTGCAGATAGACTATTTATTCAGTGTACACCGTTCGTTTTTACTACAAAACACACATCATAGTTGTTTTTGTTTTTTGTTTTTATTTTTGCTGCAATATATTTGACAAACTTTGTACCCTGATGGTGTACAGCCTTTATAAAAATTTAAAAAAGGGCAATGTTTTACTTTTTCTAATGGTACGGTCACTCCAAGAGAAGTCATGGAATTTCATGATGAAAAATATTATTTTAGGGGACTTTGACTGCTGTTAAATTGTCTTTTTTTAACCCTAGGACAACACACTGGTTAAATTAGCTACCTTGTTTGTAAAATTTATTTGGCAGAATCACCAGCATCATTCTGTACATTCATACATCATTCATCATTCTTCAAGTTTTGTATTTGATTTACACACCCTTCCTTCCTTTTATGAAGGAAAAATGTATTACCTGGATATTTTCTAATGCATGATACACACAAAATCTTCATGTATGTCTATCTATCAATCTTCAAAGTTGTATTTTTGCTCCAGGCCCCAAATCAATTCTATCCCCAGGCCCGTAATTGAAAATGCAATGTTTAATTTATCCATTGAAATGTTAAGTTGTTACTTTAAATGGAACAACATTATTTTACTGAAATAACACATCCATGTTTTGACAGAAATATGCAAATATACAAATACTGTACATTTGTGGCAATCATTGTGTTGGTGGTGGTGGTCTTGACAACCACACTATTATGGTTGAACTACACTCTGATTGTTCTGGTCGTAGTCTTGGTCTCGACTCTTTGAACCCCTTTGGAACTTGGTCTTGATTGGAACTGGAATGGGGTCATCAGGTCTTCTTTATTGAATCATAAAAGAAATTAAGGTAGTCATCAGCATCACTTTCTTTACCCCGGAAGAATGTCCAATAAAAGCAATGGCTAGTATAGACATTCATTCATGAAAAATCTGGAATGATTGTGGCTTAGTTCATTTCCGGCTTGTAGTCGAGTGTACAGTCCTGTCTCCAGGATAATTTAGGGTGATGTTACCTCTCCAATGGCGACTGAGACATTTCAGGTTGCTGGGTCCCGTTCAGTGCAGGCTCATATAGACAGTGTAGTGTAATGGTTAGGGAACTAGGCTTGTAACTCAGAAGTTGCTGGTTTGATTCCCAGGTGGAGCACTGCCGTTGTACCCTTGAGCAAGGTACTTAACCTTATTTGCTTCAGTAAAATATCCAGCTGTATAAATGGATTGTATGTAAAGAAATGTAAACTGTGTCAAATGTAAGTCGCTCTGGATAAGAGCGTCTGCAAAATGCCTAAAATGTCAATGTAAAATGTAGCGAAAGCTTTATTTGAGAGTGCACAAGGGAGCAGTGCCCCACCCAAAGTGTCGGCACATTCTGAAAGGATGATACACAAAGACTTAATCACAAGTTTTTCAGCAAGCAGTTCTACTGGCCAGTTCTTAAGCCTTATCAAAGTGATTAGTAAAACCTACTTAAATAAATGATCACACATTTTTGTCACACTTTTATGCCATTCTGTATTTGTGACATGTTTATATTTGTATTATACGGGTAGGGTGTTGAATTGTCTGTGGGCTGTTGCAGCCAGTAATCCAAGCCTCTGGGCTTTTATCTGGTCTGGAAGTTTACTCACTGACACACTGCATGATAAAGTGATACTTTACTGGAAGGTGTGCTGTTCTGCCAAGGTAAACAGAGTTGGGTTTGGAATTGATCCACAGAGGGCAGGGTGGATTCGTGGAGGGGAGAATGGTACACCCCGCTCCCCATGCGACGACATGGCAGGGCTGGCATTGTAGTGTAATGGTTAGGGAGCTGGGCTTGTAACTCAGAGGTTGCAGGTTCAAATCCCAGGTGGGGCACTGCTGTTGTACCCTTGAGCAAGGTACTTAACCTGAATTGCTTCAGTAAAATATCCAGCTGTATAAATGGACTGTATGTAAAGAAATGTAAACTGTGTAAGTTGCTCTGGATAAGAGCGTCTGCTAAATGCCTAAAATGTCAATGTAAAGCCTTCATTTGCTGTCGACACCCTTGAACGAATGGACAGTGGAAAAGCCAAGCCAATTTCACAGATAAACAGGACCTCTGGCTCAGAGTCGATGGATATTATAGTTCATGTGTGTCCCGTTCACACCACCTCGTTGAAGCAGCGTGGGACCGGCAATTTGACCCAATTAGCCCAAATGACTGTGTGAGGCTGTGCTTGCTGATTTAGGGAAACCACAGATCCCATGAGCCCGAGGATCACAGCCAGCACACAGAGACAACCCTGCGCCATGGAAACCATGTCACCACACAGGAAGCACACAGTTCCAAAACTACTGGTGCATCTCTACCCCGCCCCCCTCACTCTGCCCCTTGATCCTAAGCCAGTTTTCATGAATTCCCAGATCTCTGATAACTGACAAACCGTATGATGACAAAGAACATCTAATATTAACATAGCTGTCTTTCACCACATTGTGCCACTATTCAGAGCCGAACACTTGATGTTGATTGTAGGAAGTTCATTATTGTTATTCTACTGTTACTCTATTATTGTTACTCCACTGTTGTGGCCTTGTTAATTTTTTTTAAATAAATTTATTTCTGATTTTTCCCCCGTTTTTCTCCCAATTTAGTAGCCAATTATACCCTTTATTTTATTTTCAATTCCCCACCCTCACGAGTCCGCCGCCCGTCCTCCGGGAACGAGATTCGTATTCCTGGACCTATTTCCCCGCCTTCTTTCGAGACGGAGATCTTCCACGGACTCCATTAACCTTCATTAGATCTTAAAGGACTCGTGCCGGCTCTCCCTCCCCCTCCCCCCCCCCCCCCGGAGGCGGACAGCCAAATGCCGCCTCCGATCGGGCTGACGACCAGGGCCGGTCTGGTAGAAACGCGGGTTTCGATCCGCGTCTCTGACGGGCAGCGCACACCGCTCCAAAGCGCGGTGCACTAGGCCGCTGGGCCATCCGCCAGCCCCGTTGTGGCCTTATTGAGTTTTGATTCGGGGACCTTCCGATTACTGAGACAAACTAATAGAGAGCACAAATATCGCTGCCTTAATAGCCGATGTAAGCCATGATGTTAGGATTCTTCATGTGAAAGTCGTGCCAATAGCACAGGTCATTATTCTATATTATGTTTTGAGGGGGTGTGGGATGTGTGCAGTCTGTTGAAATAAGACACCCGGTGCTGTCACAATTTTTTAAACTGAGTGACGGGCAGAGTGGTGGTCCAACAATAGATCCTTGTTTTCAGAGTGGGACTATGAGAGAAATCGATCTCCAATGCTCGTATTTGGGTTGCGTGCATGGAGGAATTTTCTTTCTTCCTGGGCTCAGTTCATCTGAGGACATGGTTCATCCGAGGACATGGTTCCTGGACCCAGCTAGGAAGCGGATGCTCTGTGCTTTCTCAGCTCACGTGTGCGGTTGTCTGTAAGACGACCTGCGGTCTACTCTAGTGCTCTCCAGTTTCGCTCTCAACTTTTTCCCTGGGTCGTTTTAGAGCGAAGGAGTCAAGCTGGCAGATCGTTGTTTTCCTTGCTAATGAAGGCAGGCGATTGGTTTACTTTAGCTGACCAGTGAACGCAGGACCTAGGATTCCTGTGTCCTTTACAGATGGATACGCATCAGACCTGGACTTGCGTGTCCTTCACAGGTCCTGATGCACAAATCTTTCACATGTGTGCATGACATCAGTCTGACATCCTTCACACATCCCTGTGAGGCTAACAGGTATCCTTCACAGACGCAGTGGATATTTTGATGCATCAGGCCTTGCGTTATCTGTGTGGCCCTAAATAAGACACTGATGGAGACCCATTGTCAGGAGGCTGTTATTTTCCCTATGGGCGTGAAACGTCTGTGTGTCTGAAGGAAGGCTTGTGTGAAGATGCAGGTGGAACGTGTGGCCTGACCTCTGGGTAATGTCGGGGGTCAGCGTGTCTACCACCACATCCTTATCTCTTTTCCCTCTCTCTTGTTCCTCTTTCTGTCCCCCTCCTATCCTCCCTTTCTTCCTCCCTCTTTTTCTCCCTCTCTGCTGTAGTGGAAATTCACAGAGCGCTGTCTGTGACAGGAGAGTGCTGGCTCAGTCGTGGGCTTCGGGGGCCTCTATGATGTCAGCGCCATGTTTGCCTTGGAGAGTCTCTCATCAGCTGCATTGTTCCTGGAAACTGGTCCGTTCTCCAGGCAACGAAAAGAGCCTGGACCCGTCCCAGCCCCCGCCCCTGGCCCCGCCCCCACTCCCAAGAGCTCAGCCAATCAGCCAAACAGCCCTGCGATGCACCACGCCCCCTGGAGCTGTCTCAGGGAACGAGGTAAGCCGCTGCATGGCTTCTGTCCCCTGAGGCAAAGAACGGTCTCAACAGGGTCTTCTCCATTTCAAAAGTATTGACAAGTGAATATAACGGAAAGATTTCAACCCGTGTTGGTAATACCGCCATTTTAGGGAAGTCATTTACATAGGACCACATGCTTATAGGACTGTCACTGTGTTACTGAGTTCTACTAAAGGAGGCTATGGGTACCAGTCACTGTATAAAGAGGAGTACATCATGGACAAGGGTCAGTACTGCAAAGCGGGGTCAGTTCCACATACAGGGAGTACAGGCCTCTACATGCTTCTGCGTAACTTGTGCGACTTCTTTGCGGTTCACGCAGTGCAACAATGTTACAAGCACTCTGCAATTTATATGTCTGCAAAGGCTATGCGACATGGTGTCCTTACACTTCTGTACACTACTAGGTGTCAGTGTATTGAACAAGGTCGGTAAAGTTTTCATGAAAGCAGGGAAACTCCTGTACCTTAAAATTCCTCATTCAATATTTACTATAGATGCAACTTTACCATAGATGCAACTGCTTCAGTTTTTTTCATAGAATTCCTCATTCAATATTTACCATAGACACAACTTTACCATAGATGCAGCTTGTTATGTATTTCCCAAAAGTACAGCTCATTTTGGCATTTACCATCGATACTCATTCTGTATTTATCATGGATACAGTATTTACCTTAGATATAGTGCATTTGGTATATCAGTATTTACCATAAAACCCGGACAATTGTTCCTATAGACTGTGCTCATTGGGCGTTTGTACACAGGCAGTGCATCGTCAGAATACACAGATTATTCAGCGTTTACTGCAGATATAGATTCAGCAGATACGGTTCTGGTGGTATTTACTCTAGATACAGCTCATTCTGTAATTACTGCATATACCGTTCAGGGTATTTATCAGCTTGATTCAACTCAGGCAGTATTTGCTGTATATTCGGGTAATTCGATATCTGTAGACACCGATAAGTCTATATTTACTGTAGAGACAGACGGGACAGCATTTGCTTAACGTTCAGCCCAGTCTCTAGTTATGATCTGATGAGGTTATTGACTGATGAAACAGGGTTTTTTTGCGGGGGGGCAGGAAGGACTTGAAAAGCCAGCCTCAGGAGCCGTTCTTTCCTTTCCGAAGTAGCCAGACCGCAGCGCCTGCCTGCTGTGAGAGCCCCCAAACCCCCGTCAGCGAGGATACAGGTCTCTTCAGGCAAAGTTCAGCAGGTTCACAGCTGCACAGGGTGTGCCACAGTGCCCCCTGGAGGCGACTGGGGGAGAATGCAGGTCAGTGGGTGAAGTTCAGTGAGTGCAGCGGCCGTCGCCAGAGCAGCCCGTGTTTGCTCTCGAAGGTCGCTCCCAATCACAGCGGCTCATCGCCGTTTCCCAGAAGCTACTGCAGGATGGGGGATGGGGGGGGGGAGGTTTCTGGAATCGCATCCTGTCTGCACGGGGGAACGTCTGGGCAGAGGTCCTTCTCACAGGTCCGTCTCCCTTTCCCGGTATCGGTGCTCACCGCGAAGCGTCGTGTTTACACAGGCCGTCTGGTGCCAGACTCTGAGCGGTCCTGTTGTTTTTGTGGGGACACGCAGAGCCCGGCGAGTTGTGAGGCGCTCTGGATAAGAGTGCCTGCTGAATGACTAACGCAGTGTGATGTGAAATCTCGAGGAGCAGTGCCCGTTTGGGCTCTTTCCAGGTCCCGGAGCAGGATGCGAATGAGACACACGAGGCTTGTGCGTCTGGTCATAGGAGTTGGTCCCGATCTACAACTATATCAGCGATCGTACAGTTCTGGAGTTTACAAAGTGTGGAGATGGTCTTGGTTTTTACAGGGCTGGAAAGCTTTGCCATTTTAAGTTTTAAAAAAATCTAAAAATCCTTGTATTGTTTTGCTCCGGGTTATTTTTAGCCTGCATTAATCTGTTTGAATCCTTTGTTCTCTCAGCTGTCAGCAGTGGGCCTGAACTAACGTCACAACCAGCCCTGTCTGTGGAGGCTATTTTTAGCATGCGCCACTGTGTCCTCTCTGTGAGGCGAATTGATCGCTCCGTTGTCATTTTAACTTTAACGATGTTGTACTTTTTGACAGTTTAGGATGTCTTTCAAGGACTTTTATTTGTTTTCCCCAAAGTATTTTTTTCCAGACTTTCTATCAGAACAACTTTGACTAAATTGTTTAAAACTGGTCTGGTACCATGGAGCACTGATTGACACACCTGTACACACACTTGCCTCTGCACACACTCACACCAGTGTGTGCGCCCTTGCCTGTACATACAATCTGAGTTTTACACACATTCACCCATATAAATTAACTCTTTTAGGCACCGACTCACTTGTACACACTTTCACCTGTATATAAATGATTGTGCACTCTCACCTGGAAACAAACACTCTTTTGCACTCTTACGTGTACACAGTGTGACCCGCGCTCACACTCCCTTTCACACGCTGTCCCCGCTTACACACAGTCACACACACACGCACATGTTCTCTGTCCTGTCTGTACATACTGTCTTGTCTGTGTCTGTCTGCAGGCTATGGGGCTTGGAACTAGAGCACCTCTTCATCCTGTGTTCTCCTGGCACAAGGTGCTCTGCCCCCCCTGCCCCCCTCCTACATTCATGTTCTCATCCTACCTGCCCCCCCCACCATGGTTCTGCACCAACTGGTTTCATCCTGGATCTATCTTTCTATCTTCTTGCCGTCTTCAAAATCAAGATATTTCACATCTGATACTGTGACACTGACCCTTGTAAATACTGATACTGGGACACTGACACAAATGAATACTGGAAGATGGTTGCAAGGAGATGACACCCATCTCTGTCTGAAGATGTACAGTATGACGTGATCTTCCCCAAGCATTAGCTGAGCTGTTCTCTAATTGAGCTAAAACATCTGTGCTCATGTCAAATGAATCAAATGCCATATCTCTCTATACGTGCATACCTTTCTTCTGAGAGAGTAACATATTTTAGTGCTTTGCAATGGGGAACGGGGAGAGATATGAGTGATCAAATGTTTGTCTTGATCAATCTTCTCAATGCCAGTGTGACGACCAAAGGCTGCCATCTTGTGGCAAAAATGTATTCACACTTGAAGACCGATTATAACTGCATTTACAAATTTCTCTGCATTGGTTATATATTCTTTGTTCCTTAGGGTGTGCATCCATAACAGCCAATAACCCTACCCCCTGCACCCCAGCCAGAAAGCGTACCCCTACACCACAGTCAGTAACTCTAACCCTACACTGTTTAACTAAATGCAACAGCGACTGTGGTCTCTTGATCCCTAACGACTCGTCTACATCTTAACTGCAAATTCTAACCCAGGAACAAAAAGATCGATCTAGATGTGAGATGTAGCATAAGGTACCACGTTGCACCAAAAACACATTTGCAACACGCAAAGAGTGCCTGCTCAGTTTGAGTTCAGTTGCAAAGTCAACATTTTCTGCGTGAGCTTCATCACTGATGAAGTCATTCAGGATGCATCTGCCCAGAAATGTAATCATTCTGCAACCCGTACTCACAAAAAAATGTACATTGTGTGAGAACTTGCCGATTTCAGCATGGAGCCACTGGCCCTTGTTTCTGTCTGTGACACCAGCCAACAGGCGAAACATGATAATTTAATCATTCATAATTAGCTTCTTCCGTTTACTTAATAACACAGTTGTTTCCAAGAATTTCCCATGTGGAAATATACGGTTTGGAAAGGTTTAATGGAACATGATTTTACTCCAGCGGCCAAACTCTCTCCTCTCCCTCGCTCGCTCTCGTTGTCTCTCTCACACGCATAAACACACACAAGCACACACACGCTTTTACTCTGGAGGGAAATAAGTCCCCCACACACGCTGTGGACAATGTGCGATGTCCTTGTCCGGCTCTCCAGCAAAGCAAGACTTAATTTCCTGGAAAATGACAGAGGTTACGCCCAAGGGTAGAGCCCTACCATAGAAGTACATGCCGGTCTTCGGATGGCATTTGGCTTCACACAGACATGTACACCTGCACAGGGACAGGAAACCCACAACCAGTTCACCACCAATCTATAGAACATACAAAACAGCCTGATTGAATATCCAGCGTTGAGCCACAGAGTGGAAATCTCTCAAAATCCCGTCCTTGAGACTCCACATTTTTTTCTCTGTAAAACATTTAGTTGAGGAGAAAAAACTAACAAAGGTGAATACAATTTTATTGCCAATTTGTATTACACTTCATGCAACTTATACAATGGATGAAGAAAATGGAATGTATTTATTTAATTCCAGCTGAATTCAGATAATGTCTCAAAATCAACAATAAATGATGCCAATGTCATGTCGTTTCTTTATTAGGAGACAAGCTCAGAGGTGTTTGAATCTGAAATACATTTTAACCATTTTCATTGCAATCTTCAGAAACCATATCAAGATTTTATGGTACCAAAAATGCAAGGTTGCATTTTGCGTGATCACCTTTTGGCTAGCACTTCAGACATCTGCATACAATATCAACAGTGGTTTAATATGTGCTTCCTGGTCACAAAGTTTGTGCTCGATTTTTGCTAAATTAGAAATGGTGTAGATGACAAAATATTTTCAAAGATCAGAGGGAATAGTTCTGATGTAAGCATGAGCTGGTTTCAGCAAGTTATGGTGAGAGGCACTTTTCCTCACACTGAAAAGGTGGGTTAATTCACTCTTGTTAGACTTTAAACTATTTACATTTTTGACTGTTGCAGATAGTTCAATTAGAACATATTACAAAATATTGTTAGTATTCTCAAAGAAATATTTTGTGTTTTTTTGTTTTTTTTTATTACAAAACAAATATCACTCAATATCCTTCCTATAAAAATGCATCACTACTACTTATCACATACCTATAATGAACATCTTCATTCAACTATGCATGTTCAGAGAAATATAGCAGTACATAAGGAACTAATATGCAATTTAATGCCCTGTGTGATTTCATGTGGTTATTGATTTACTATTTATTTACAAGTACTAAATGTATTTCTGATTTGGCATCTCCGGTTACATTGATTATTATCAAATTAAGATATCCCTGACGATAAGCAGAGTTTAGCATATGCTGGCCTACGAGAGATTATAACTAGAATAGCTGAGCCACGTGTGTGCGACGGCTTAACTGTGGAATCCGGGGGAGATGCTGGCTGATAGCTGACAGGAGTGGCGATTTTACCGCGGATGCAGGGGGTGCAAATGCACCCCCTACTGTTGGGATGAAGAATTACAATTTTCAAATCAATGTCAAAAACATTGAAAAGAAAATGATTTCTGCACTGTTTTAGAACCCTAAAATCGCCACTGGCTGTCTCCCGACACTGATGGTCTTCCTCTGAAGTCTTCCTCACTCCATCTTTTGAAGGGCGTTGCACAGGATCCCAATCTCTCCTGAAACAAGGCAAAATGAGCAACAGGTCACTTAATCGTACACTTCCACAGGACACTGCTTCCTGACCTCGTTTGGGTGTCGGTAATAAAATGTGCTGATTCATGCTTGCTTTTTGAATGGCTCACTGTTCACTGAACTCCTGTTCTATGTGTCGGTGCGGTCTGGCGGTGATCTGGTCTCGGAGAGATGTAAAAGAAAGCCGAGACCTCAAAAGCATTTTTCCTATGCTCTGGGGACGTCATTCAGCTGAGGCGCATTCAAGATGGCCGGAGCGTGTCGGGATGATGTCAGCATTTTTATATTTTTTGGCTCTTGACCGGGCCGTTGGCAGTTTAGAAACGGTTTGCAACTTGCTGCTAAACGCTTTGGAGAGGTAGTGCTCTCTCTCGCTTTGTGGGCATGTCAACATGGCGAAGGTGTTTGCCCCAGTGCGTCGGCCATCTTGAAGCTGCCTACCGCTGACAGTCTGCTGACTAAGCGCCGACCAGTTTGTTAAAGGAGTCAAAAGGCTCCAAAAACATAGCAAATGTTTAACATATACACAGTTCCTGCAGTGATATATATTATGCAGCAAAAGGGGACAATCAACATTTTGTTTGTCAGGTACATTAGCTGTTTATTATATATTTTTATATATAGCTGATGTATTATTTTTTTAAATTTCTAATTTTAGGTATTTTTTGGCCCAATTTGGGCCAATTATACCTCTATTTATCTAAATTCCCCTCCCCACTGTTCGGGCCATCCTCCGGGTGAGACAATAGGCTTTTTATCCGCCTTCCGAGACAGAAGCTCACGGATGATTTTCCTAATCAGCTAATCAAAGTCCCCCAGGGCCCCGGAGGCGGAATCAAACGCCGCTCCGATCGGAGCTGGAACCAGGGCCGGTCTGGTAGAGACGTGGGTTTCAAACCACGCCCCTGACAGGCAGCCACACCACGCCGGACCAGTGTGGTGCGTTAGACCGCTACGCTATCCGCCAGCCCCCGATGTACTATATTTAAATGTATATTGTAGGTATATGGTGGTTGGTTGGCTCCTGTATTATTAGTGTTTAGATTATCGCTGTACTGCGTATACTGTATATAAATGGCACTATTAGCTCCACACACTGGGAGCGTGTTGCCACCGGATTCTCGGCTCAGCTGAAAGGCACTGAATGAAAGTGTTTGTTTTGAATGCGCCCCAGCTTTATCGATGTCCTGTGTCTGCGGGCGTTGGCGGGCGCACCGTTGATGCAGTCGGCCAGGTCACGCAGCTGCTTGGTGTTGTCCAGGACGTCGATGCTCTGGGTGTAGGCGTTGTAGCGCACGGAGAACGGCCGTGGGATAGTGGAGGAGAACTTCCTGAGGCAGAACCATTTTACATTTTAGGCGTTTAGCAGACGCTCTTATCCAGTTTACATTTCTTTACATATAATCCACTTATACAGCTGGATAGTTTACTGAAGCAATTCAGGTTAAGTACCTTGCTCAAGGGTACAACAGCAGTGCCCCACCTGGGAATCAAACCAGCAACTTCTGAGTTACAAGTCCAGTTCCCTAACCATTACACTACACTGCCACCTATAACCAAGGGAAGGTACAGACAGGTGAGCGGCCAGTGCCATGCCCTGCTTCCCTCCCCCTGTCCCAATGTAGGAGGATGTATTCTTTCAGGACCGTGACTCCCCTTTTCATTCAGAAATTTTAGGACTGTTTCTAAAGATTTTGTTTCAGATTTTCTCCCATTTTCTCCCAATTTAGTAGCCAATTACACCCGCTATTTTATGTCAATCCCCCCCCTAGTAATGTGAGTTCACTGCCGTAGTCCTGCGACCGGTAGTGACGAAGATGAAGCAACGTCTCCTCCGAGACGGCACTCGCCAGGCCGTCGACCGTAACCCGGTACTCCAGAGCCACTCTTGTGCGCAGTGAACGTCTTGTCGGCTTCCCTCCCCCCTTCCTGGGGCAGACAGCCAATCGCCGCCCCCTGGTGGTACTCTCGGCCAGTGTCGAACGTTGTAACCACTGGACCACGCGGGAGGCCAGGACTGTGTTTCACTCTGCTTCCAACCTGTCCTTTACACATCGTTTCCAGATGAAAACTCCAGTCCCCGTTTACTTTAAAAACCTTGCAATGTTGCCACCCCGAATTATGCTGCTTTAAAATGCAAAGGCTTTTGAGATTTCTGAGAGCACTCGCTGTAACATAACCTTTTTCTGAAGGAAAATTAACGTTAATCCGTTAATCTGCTGCTACGGATTGGTTCTGTGGATATTCCCCATGGCAAACGATGAGGTGTTGGTGTTGTCGCTTCCATCTCTGTACCTGACTTTTGCTTTAGCGTCCTCGAAGCTCTCTGCTACAAAATAAATAGGCTGAAACTCCGTGATGGGGTACTTCTGCACGCTCGTCTTCTCCGGTTCGAACGGGAGGATCGTTGGCTTGTCCGTCAGGCTGTACTGTGAGGGAGACAAACCGAGCAGCACATTCCCAGTGCGTTACTGCGCAAACCGTGTACAGTACTTTTCATTGGCTGTTTGTTCAAGCAGGTGTCCAGGGTGATTTTCATTGCTTCTATTTGACATACTTTTCATGTATACAGCTTGATATCTGCAGAAGCAGTTCAGGTGAAGCTCCTTACTCGAGGGCAGAGTGGAAGCGCCCCACCTGGGAGCTGAACCTGCTACTTTGGTAGCAAGTGTAGCTCCTTAACCACTACTTTACCTCTAACCACACTGTTCTAACCTCTACACCACACTGTTCTAACATCACACTGTTCTAACCTCTAACCACACTGTTCTAACCTCTACACCACACTGTTCTAACCTCATACCACACTGTTCTAACCTCACACTGTTTAACCTAACTGTTCTAACACTCACACTGTTTTAACCTCACACCACACTGTTCTAACCTCACACTGTTCTAACTCACACTGTTCTAACACCACACTGTTCTAACCTCTACAGCACACTGTTCTAACACCACACTGTTCTAACCTCTACACCACACTGTTCTAACATCACACTGTTCTAACCTCACACTGTTCTAAACTCTACACCACACTGTTCTAACCTCTACAGCACACTGTTCTAACACCACACTGTTCTAACCTCTACACCACACTGTTCTAACCTCTACACCACACTGTTCTAACACCACACTGTTCTAACCTCTACACCACACTGTTCTAACACCACACTGTTCTAACCTCACACCACACTGTTCTAACCTCACAGCACACTGTTCTAACCTTACACTGTTCTAACCTCTACACACACTGTTCTAACATCACACTGTTCTAACCTCACACTGTTCTAACACCACACTGTTCTAACACCACACTGTTCTAACACCACACCACACTGTTCTAACCTCACACTGTTCTAACATCACACTGTTCTAACCACACATCACACTGCTGCTCTAACCAGAACATCAATCTGCTCCCACTGCACCACAGAGAGACACCAATAAATGCAAGATACCCACCTGAGATGAGACACCTCTTCTGAAGTAGACTAGCAAACACACCCATACACCTGACCCAGACCGTGCCCACACAGCCCAGATCACCCACCTACCTGCAGCTCCCCAAAGGATGACAGCAAACCGGCTCCGTAAGCCCTGACCTCCGAGCCCTGTTTACACAGACCGAACTCCACTGTGAACCAGTACACCTGCGGGCAGAGCACAGATGGAGACGGAAGATTATGACAATGATGATGATGATGGTGATGATGAAGATGAGGAAGTCGTAGTTCCTCTCATACTCACAGTTGCAAGTTTTTCAATAAAATCATCTGGAGCCCCCAGGGATGCCAGACCAATTTCCTGCACAGACGAAAAATCCAATAAGAATCTCTCTTAATTGCACAGAAAATATTTACTGCAAAATGCCTGGACTTAATCAAAATCTGTACTTAACTGACATTGGGTAAATGCAAGTGTTCTTTTTTTTTCTTCTCCGCACAAAGTTTGGCTAATTTAGATAATTTTCTGAAGATAATTTTGGATATTGTTGTTGCTTGCCAAATCATTTGTGTGAAGAAAAAAACAAAACACTTGCATTTATACAATGTCAAAGTTAAGGACTAATGTTTTGACTAATAAGAACATAAGAACATAGAATACATAATGATGAGAACGGGCTGTTTGGCCCATCTAGGCTCATCATGTCCTAATCTAAAGAGTATCCAGTACTACATCTAGCCTGGACTTGAATAGCCCAAAGCGTTTCTGCCTCTACTACCCGACCTGGCAAGCTGTTCCAGGTATTGACAACTCTCTGTGTAAAGAAAAACTTCCTAATATCTGTGCGGAATTTGCCTTTAACTAATTTCCACCTGTGGCCTCTTGTTCTGCTGACCCCACTTATCTTAAAAAATCTTTGGTATTTTACTTTGTTAATCCCTTTTAGGAATTTAAAAACCTCAATCAAGTCTCCGTTTGCTAAGCTTAAATAGATTGAGTGCCTTAAGTCTATCATCATAACTTTTACCTTTCACACCAGGTTCAGTTTAGTTGCCCTTCTTTGGACTTTTTCAAGAGCTTCTATATCTTTCTTGTAGTGCGGTGCCCAGAACTGCACACAGTATTCTAAGTGGGGTAATGATTGATTTCAAGTTAAATTCAAGCTTAAGATGCAAGTTAAGTTGTTCTGTTCTACAGATAACCGGTGTGCATGGCTGAAGTATTTTTCATGGCCTTCTAACGAACGGCAGAAACTCTGGACCTCGGGCATTTTAAATGGGTTTGTGACCCTACGTGCGGAGTTCAGCTCTTCGGTGTGTGACTGTGTCACGCGGTGAAGGCCTCTATGGCGGTGCTTGCCACCGTGTGACCGCGGTCGATCCTCTGCCGGACGCTGTACCTGTGAGAACTGGGCGAAGCCGGGATCTGCGAACAGGGGCACGTGTCCCAGGAGCTCATGGCAGATGTCCCTGAGGACACAGAGCGCTTCCTGCTCATTCACTCTCCCTCACCGCTCACATTCTCTTCATGGGGCCTGTTCATGTGGTCCTACTTAACCATCACTGCTTCAGTCTGGGTTCTTCTCTCAATACAACGAACACAATCTGCAGATTCTGTACTAGTGCGTACAAACCCGTCTCTTTCTGTGAGCGCCCTGCTCTTCTCTCTGTGTCTCTGTCTCTGTCTCTGTCTCTGTCTCTCTCTGTCTCTGTCTCTGTCTCTGTCTCTGTCTCTGTCTCTGTCTCTGTCTCTGTCTCTGTCTGTGTCTCTGTCTGTCTCTCTGTCTCTCTCTCTCTCTCTCTCTCTCTCTCCTCCTTCTCTTTGCGCTTGCTGAATAATCAGGAGTGCGTGTTGTCTCTTTACCCACTCTCTGTGTCCCCCTGGTGTCTCTGTCTGTGTCTCTGAGGCTGTGTGGCTCTCTGGGACTCACGGCTCGGGCGTGTACATGGGCTTGGACCCGTGGCGAATGTACTGCGTGGAGTGGAAGACCCGGAACGCCAGCCCCGCCAGGAAGTCCCGCGAGGAGAGCAGCCCGGCCACAGGGCGCAGCCGGAACCCTGTACACGCTGAGAGAGGGAGGGAGGGAGGGAGGGAGGGAGAGAGAGAGAGAGGGAGATGGGGGGAGAGAGGGAGGGAGATTGGGGGAGAGAGAGAGAGGGAGTGAGTGAACCCTGTACACGCTGAGGGAGGGAGGGAGGGAGGGAGGGAGAGAGAGAGAGAGAGAGAGGGAGAGTACACACTGAGGGAGGGAGAGAGAGAGTGAACGAACAACCCTGTACACACTGAGGGAGAGGGAGAGAGAGTGAGGGAGTGAACCCTGTACATACTGAGAGAAGGAGGGGGAGAGAGAGTGTGTCACTGTCTGGGCATCTAACACACACTGGCTTCCCCTGAATCTGTGTTGGGTGCCACATGCTGTAAGAAGCGTAGAAAGAGTGCTAAAGAGCATTGACAGTGCTGAAAGAGCGTTAAATAATATATGCCATTTAGCAGACGCTTTTATCCAAAGCGACTTACAGTAGTGAATGCATACATTTTTCAGTATATGTGTGTCCCAGTGGGAATTTAACCCACAACCTAAGCGTTGCCAACGCTGTGCTCTACCAACTGAGCCACAGAGAACCACTGTTAAAGGAACGTTGAAGGAACATTGATGGAGCGTTGACAGAGTGCTGAAGGAGCGCTGAAGGAGCGTGGGGTTCTCTTACACTGCAGGAAGTGCGAGATGTCCTCCAGCTGCGGGATGTTGTCCTGCCTGTAGCCGCAGTACTTCTCCAGCAGGGGGAAGACAGGCGTGCGTGGGGTACTGGGTCTTCAGCTCCTTAAACACGACGTTCCACGTCTGGGGTACAGGGTCTCCACCCTCGGGATGCCCGCTTAAACAGAGGCGCTTCAATCACGTCCACGCCCACACACCTCCGCTACGCCACTCCACCCTCGGGATGACCTCCCCGCTGGAGACGCCACACACACGCTACGCCACACACACGCATGCTACGCCACACACACGCGCCACACACACACACACGCACACCACACACATGCCACACACACACGCACGCATGCCACGCCACACACGCCACACACACACACACGCTACGGCACGCCACACACACACACGCACGCCACACCACACACGCACACACGCTACGCCACACACACACACTACGGCCACGCACACGCTACAACACACGCTACGCCCACACACACACGCTACGCACGCTACGCCACACACACACACACGCTACGCCACACGCCACACACACACACACACGCCACGCCACACACACACACGCATGCTACACCACACACACACTACACGCACGCACGCTACACCACACACACACACACACGCCACTCCAACTGAATGCACTGGGAGAAGGGTACGTTCTCGTCCTGTGTGATAGTTACTGTCTGTAGTTGAAGGCGATGTCAGCGAATTGCTTCCTCCTGGCTCTGTACACCGGGTCTGTGAAGCCCTGTGACAAAAGCAATCGACAGCAGATATCAGGACCAGCACCTTAAACTCTGCAGTGCCCCGTGAGACAGACACACACACACACACACACACACACATACATTCAGGAAGTCCTAATGACTGCCTCACATTTTTTTCCACTGCCAGAGTGAACTTTATGGTGCCAAACCCAAGATCCCACGTTTTGTGGCTTTTTCCACTGCCGTGAACTGTACCAAGAACTTAGCTACTGCTCTGTTTAGGTACTAGTGAGCTGAACAGGGAGCTGAACAGGTGGAGCAAGCAATACTGCAGACTATTGATTGGTCAAGTGCAATTGTCACAGAATCGTCACGCTAAATCTCAGTTTCTTTCTCTTTCTTTTCGGTTCTGTTGTCCTCTTCGACCCGGGAAGGGGATAGTTATGGATTGGGATGGATGTCGTCCCATACTCTACCGTATTGTGCGGTGGAAAAGTGCCATTAAGTCATCTCGACCGCCTTTTAAGGGGTCAGGGAATAATTTTCCAGTCTCCCAAATTGGCTCCAATGGTTTTCTGTTTTTTTGATTCCCTCTGGAAAATGCCAATTGTGACGGTTCTGCTGTGTGACAACCTGTCTGTAAATGGCGCTATACAAAAATAAAGATTGATTGATTGATTGATTGAAGTCCCCTCAGCTGGTACCTATAACTGTACCCCAGGGCTTCAGCTTTAGATATGGGTGACAGCATCTGTGCTCGATGTCATGGTTGGCCCTCAATCATGTAAACAATTAAATCCAACAAAAGCCTTTGAGAGGGTAGTATGCTCTCATAACATAATATTTCATTTCTCATAGCAATGCCATTCCGGTTCAGGGCCACAGTATTTCTCATGCAAAATTCACGGGCATTTTTCAAGGACGGTGTTTGTAAATTAAACATATTCTAATGTGCGTAAGTGAAAGTTTGTGTCTAAAAGCTGGGCTGGCAGTGTAGTGTAATGGTTAGGGAGCTGGGCTTGTAACTCAGAGGTTGCAGGTTCAATTCCCAGGTGGGGCACTGCCATTGTACCCTTGAGCAAGGTACTTAACCTGAATTGCTTCAGTAAAATATCCAACTGTATAAATGGATTGTAAGTAAAAAATGTATACTGTGTAAGTCGCTCTGGATAAGAGCGTCTGCTGAATGCCTAAAATGTAAATGTATATGTAAAAGCGATGCATCTAATGAAAGAAAGTAGGTGCCACTCTTGTTTAAAAAAATAATAATAATACAGTTTTAATTGCATATACGTGGCATGGTTAAACTCCTTTAAAAAGGTACAATGGTGAGTCGGTCTCTCTGGCCTTCCACAGAACGCAACACATTCAATAATGAGCACTTTCAAGGGCTTTCAAAGACCTGTGGCAACCCCTGTGATGTACATAGACTTGTCATGTAGCCGTATGACGTTAGACTTGCTCAGAAACCTGTTGGGTGGAAAATGAAGGTTTTTCCTCTTCCTTACAGGGTGGTCGGAATCCAGCTCTGACCCGTAACTCAGGATCTGGTTGGCGAAGCGGTCCAACTCCTGAATCTCTTTCGGAAACCACGGGACTGCGGACACAGAGGGCAGAGGCAGAGATAGCATCATTGCCAAACCTGGCCAATGGGGGCTCTCTACAGAGATGACATCACATCCATGAAGATTGGGTTGGCTGTGGGAGAAGGATATTTCCACCGATGGGGTGAGTCCACTTTTATTAAAAACACAAACGCCAGGTCAGACCCTGTCACAGCTGCAGCGATCGTTCAGTTTGTAGCCTTCGCTAAATGTGCCGTTTCGTGCACATTGTGGGGTTTGGGTCGACTCGCACACACAGGTTCATGCAAAAACACAGCACACACACATGCTCACTCAGACATGGGTTATACACTCACTCTCATACTCGCACACATACGTACAAACACACACATAGAACTCATGCACAGCTTGTGCACACACATACACACACATATGTTCATACACACAACTTATGCACAAACACACGTGCCAACATATACACACAGCTTGTGCACAAACACACAAAAATACACACAACACATGCAAACATGGGTTAAACTCTCACGCATGTGCACAAACACACACATTTGCACACTCATACACACAGCTTGTGCACAAACACACACGCGCACACACATACACACTCACGCACAAATGTTCATACGCACAACTTATGTACAAACACGCATGTGTACACATATACACACAGCTTGTGCACAAACACACAGAAATACACACAGCTTGTGCACAAACACACACGCACACACACACACACGCACACACGCACGCACACTCATACACACAGCTTATGCACAAACACACACGCACACACACACACACACACGCACGGACACACACACCTTTGTCCGCTTGCTTGTTGCGGGAGAGCTCGTGCACTTGTCCGCTGATCTGAGTGCGGAGTCCCTTGATGACCTCGTCCAGCGCCTGGGAGCAGGCCATGTCCACGCTGACGAAGAACTCGTACTCCTCCTTGTTCAGGCGCGACGGGCGCGACTCGATGTGTTTCAGGTTAATGCCCTTCTCCTGCAGTTCACAGAGAGAGACGGCCGATCGCTCTCACACAAATATCCTCCTCACATGCTTCCTGTGACTTCAATACTGTCAGTTATACTTTTGGACATGCGCGTAAACATGTTTCAAAATCTTATGTTTCACAGAATTTAGTCTTTTGTACAGTATGATTCTGAATGTGTGATCGTGGATATCATCTGTAAGGTGTGATTCTGGATATGTTCTGTAAAGATTGAATGTATTCAGACTTAAACCAAACCAACAGGCACAAACAAGATGGCACCAAGCAGGAGAGGAAGAGAAAGTAACAGTGACATTAAAACTGGAGACACTTAAAAATGGGTCAAAGAAAAGTGTTTCCCCAGATCTCATCTGCTATCCTGTCCCCAGACAGGGGAAGGGAAAACATAAACATGTAAATATGCAGTTCCGTCCATCACCACTTGAGGGCACTAAAGGCAAGCTGACGGGCAGTTACATTTCAGAGCGGGTTATTCTCACCAGAGGCTGTATATCTCAAACAGGGTCCAGTGTGTAGAGCTTTAGTTACTTCATTAACAAATGAAAGCATCTGTGTAGCATGTGATGAAATGGTAATGTTTATTATTTTGTTTTTATATAAGTACCATTTTGTGCTTTGTAAAGTCTGCTAAATAGAGTTTAGATTGTTAGGAGAGGAAATTCCAAACTTTATTCTTTGCTGACAATAAAGTGTTGTTTTTACTGTAATTGAGGTGTTTTCAAAGAGCGCGAGGGAGTGAAATAATCACTCAAATCCATTGGTCCATTGAGCTGGTGGAGCATTGGTTGGGGGGGGGGGGCGGTGGTCACATGACCTCTCCCCATCTGGAGCCCCTTGCTCCAGTCCACAGGGCCCGTTTTATGGAGCGTGATTATCAGCACCACATGGGCACGAGCAGAGCTTACAAAACAATGTTTTCCAGACACACTCTGCATGTGCAGTTCTCAACTTCCGTAAACAATCTGTTATCTGTGAGTCTCAGTGACTCTGAGCCTGATTAGGGACTGGGTCTGTTTCTCAGTGTTGGAGTGTAACAAGGTTCTGAGTCTCAGTGTTTCAGTGTTGGAGTGTAACAAGGTTCTGAGTCTCAGTGTTTCAGTGTTGGAGTGTAACAAGGTTCTGAGTCTCAGTGTTTCAGTGTTGGAGTGTAACAAGGTTCTGAGTCTCAGTGTTTCAGTGTTACAGAGTGTAACAAGGTTCTGAGTCTCAGTGTTTCAGTGGTACAGAGTGTAACAAGGTTCTGAGTCTCAGTGTTTCAGTGTTACAGAGTGTAACAAGGTTCTGAGTCTCAGTGTTTCAGTGTTACAGAGTGTAACAAGGTTCTGAGTCTCAGTGTTTCAGTGTTACAGAGTGTAACAAGGTTCTGAGTCTCAGTGTTTCAGTGTTACAGAGTGTAACAAGGTTCTGAGTCTCAGTGTTTCAGTGTTGGAGTGTAACAAGGTTCTGAGTCTCAGTGTTTCAGTGTTGAGTATTAGAAGGTTCTGAGTCTCAGTGTTTCAGTGTTACAGAGTGTAACAAGGTTCTGAGTCTCAGTGTTTCAGTGTTACAGAGTGTAACAAGGTTCTGAGTCTCAGTGTGAGTCCGAGTAGAGGTCAGTGTGTATCAACGTCGCTGGAGTGACCAGGGTTTGATCCCCAGGCTGCGCACTCTAGAACTGGGGCGGCAATTGGCTGTCCGCCCCAGGGAGGGGGAGGGAAGCCGACAAGACGTTCGCTGTCAGACTGGGGTGCCGGAGTTACACGCTTGGCGAGTGCCGTCTCGGAGGAGATGATACTTCGCCTTCGTCGCCGCCGGTCACAGGGGGAGGGATTGACCTGAAAATAGCGGGTGTAATTGGCTACCAAATTGGGAGAAAAATGGGAGAAAAAATCAGAAACAACATTTTAAATAAATAGAATTCCTTGATGTTGTTGATGAGGAAGAAGGACTCGGTTCGTTGGCCTGGATGTGACTGGATCAGGCTGATCTCCGGGCTGAACGGAGCCTTGTCTTGGTTTAGCGCGGGGGACATGGACAGGAGTCTGGAGTCTGGCTCCCACTCCATCTGAGACCTTCAGAGGGAAGAGTCAGCCCTGAATCGGGGGGAGTTTGAACGTGAGTAACTGAGTCGGTGTGAAGAAGGACACGCCCAGCGTTCCTCGTGAAGGCCGGCGCGCAAGAGACATGATGGGAAACACTTGTCAGAGTCTCCTGCACTTGCTGCGGGATCTTTTCCAGAGAAAATGGCAGAACATGATCAAATGTTCCCACTGTGCATGAATATTCGTTCCAGCAGTTATGGCAAAAAGTGATAAATTAAAGGAGCTTTGTAGGACAGCAGTGATTTGGCTGTTTGACTCGGACTCCCGCCAATACCCGTAGGGTGCATGTGCAGAACACTGTATTCTACACCCCCGTCTTACCCACCCCTGCATTTGTAGTGGGGGCGCCCACATGTGGTGCAGTGCATGGTCCGGGAATGTCGGTCTGGTTAGGGGAAGGGGGCCATGTGGTTGGATGTGGTCTGGGCTGGGATGTGAGGGCTTTTTTGGATGGAAGAGGGGTGGAGGAGGGGGTGGAGTGGGATGATTGCTGCTCATAGGTCCAGCAGAGCCTTTCATGTCTGTGCTGTGAGGGAACCCGATACGTGGTATTGATCTGTTAGAGATATGCATGACCTTTAACCTCCAGAGCATTAACCGTTCAAATAACAAACACATGCAGAACGCAAAGACCCACAAAAAGCTCCTTACACAAGCACATAGACACACACACACACACACACACACACACACACACACACACACACACACACTGACACACAAGCACATAGACACTCACAGCTCAGCATCGTCTCTCACACACACACACACACACACACACACACACACACACACACACACACACAAGCACATAGACACTCACACAGCATCATCTCACACACACACACACACACACACACACACACACACACACACACTGACACACAAGCACATAGACACTCACAGCTCAGCATCGTCTCTCACACACACACACACACACCACACACACACACACACACACACACAAGCACATAGACACTCACAGCTCAGCATCATCTCACACACACACACACACACACACACACACACACACACACACACACACACACACAGCTCAGCATCATCTCACACACACACACACACACACACACACACACACACACACACACACACAGACACACCCTTACACAAGCATATAGACACTCACAACTAAGCAGTTTTGAGCAAATACAATTTCTATCACAGCATGAAAATGTACAAATCTAAAAGACAAATGCAATATAATCATCAGTCATCTAAACAGGAATATTGAAGCAGAGTCTGTTCAATATAGTATTGTATAGTGCACAGCTCAGTCGTGCATGTAAAGAACCAGGGTTTTCTGGCATTTACTAAAGGATTACATGCTATTTGTTCATTTGTTTAAAACCTCCCGGTCTGGGGCACAGAAACAATGTCATGAACAACATGTTTGAGATTGCTCCGAGCTCTTTGTGTGGCTGTTGACAATCCTGCAGAGACCAGAAAGTGATGGAGTAGGGGCTTCGGGGTGGCTCATCTTGCTAAAGCCCTGGGTTCCAGTGCAGTGATGTGCCCTACAGTCTGATATTGAATCCTGCTGGTGCCAGTGTCGACCGTGGCCAGCAGCCCCACAGGGTGGTGTATCCTTGCCAGTAGTTTTACCAAGGAAGGGAGGGAGGGATTCGGTCAGTGGGCATGTCCCTGACTCGTTGTGTAAAAGTAACTGCTCCAGCCGATCGGGCACACGCAGTCTGCCTGCGGTGACTGCACATGAAGCATAGTCCTCCAGCACGATGACTGCGCAGCTCAGCCGATGCACTGCAGAGTGAAAGGAAGTGGTGCCTCGCGCTTCTGGACGGGGGAGGGAGCGAGCGAGCGAGCGCTTGTCTGCGATTGGCCGAGGATCGTTTCACTGACGAGACGAGGCTATGAGGACAATTGGGGCGTTTAAAATTTGGAGAAGACAAAAAATGAATAAAAAGAGAACATGGAGGAGTGGGTAGGAGAGGTGTAGATGGGAGGACAAAAGGGCAGACCAAAAGCAGACACAGGAACACAGATAGGTGGAGGGACAGTTTTGGGGTAGGTGCACAGGGACTGTCTGAAAACTCCTCTACTGAAATCCTCTTCTAAACCTCCCAAAGGGAAGTGTGTCTCTGTGAAGCGGCCAGTCTGGTGACCGGAGAGAGTGTGAGAGACTGCTGACACAGAGACACGGGGTCGATGAAAGTGAACCTGTTACACCTGTGGGCTTTTCGGTTTTTTTTTAACCGACAAAAATGTTGACATCTCCTCAAGGACTGTGTGCTGTGTATTTTGAAGTTCATAAATTATGAGTCGGTCAAAGCTTTGAGTAACCCCATGCTTAATCTACCCTAGTGCTGTGTAGATCACAGCGATTTCTGCAGCTGATCTCTCACAAAGGGACACATGCCCTTAATGTCACTCTGCCTGATCTCCTTCTAAAGCCCCTACTTCTAATACCTGTATGGCTAGTTAAGAACATAAGAATGCGTAATGTTCAGCCCATCTAGGTTTGTCATGTCCTAATCTAAAGAGTACCCAGTACTGCATCTAGCCTAGACTTGAAAAGCCCAAGTGTTTCTGCCTCTACTACCTGACCTGGCAAGCTGTTCCAGGCATTGACAACTCTCTGTGTAAAGAAAAACTTCCTAATATCTGTGTGGAATTTGCCTTTAACTCATTTCCACCTGTGACCTCTTGTTCTGTTGACCCCACTTATCTTAAAAAATCTTTGGTATTTCACTTTGTTAATCCCTTTTAGGAATTTAAAAACCTCAATCAAATCCCCTCTAAGTCTCCATTTGCTAAGCTGGAATAGCTCAGCGATACTAAGGAGTCACAAAGTGAGGAGTATATCGAGTGAGGATCCATTGAGAAGTGTGTTAAACTACTCGTTTTCATTCATCTGAATATCTCCACTTCTAACATGACTTGAGATAATGCATCTTATTTGGTGTTGAACACTATCCAGCCCCATACTCTCATTCCCAGGAAAACGAACAAACATGTTGTGGACTGAAATTGCGAAATGTATAAAACGTGCAAAATGTACATTTCGATCTGGTTTCTGGGAACAACAGCAATTATTGTAATTGCTGCAGTGTGATAGCTAGAAATCCAGCCAAGTGGACTGCAACCCCCACCACAACTTCATTGTAAAGCCCCCCCCCCTCCCCCACTGGAATCTGCACCACCAGCTTCCAATCAGGACTATATGTTCACAGTCAGAGAGTGTGCTATTGGGCTGCAATCACAGCAGGAACATGGTTCCGATCAGGGTGATAATCCCATCAGGAATAGTGGGGATTGAGTGATAATCCCATCAGGAATATGGTTGCTTTTGGGTGACGGTTGGAGTGGGAACGCGATTCCACGAAGGTGACAGTTGGAGTAGGAATATGATTTTATTAGAGGGTGACTGTAAAATTGGGACCATGATTCAGCCAGTAGTGTGAATACGTTTGTACAGTGGCAGTGTAGTGTAATGGTTAGGGAGCTGGGCTTGTAACTCAGAGGTTGCAGGTTCCAATCCCAGGTGGGGCACTGCCGTTGTACCCTTGAGCAAGGTACTTAGCCTGAATTGCTTCAGTAAAATATCCAGCTGTATACATTTATTGCATGTAAAGAAATGTAAACTGTGTAAGTCATTCTGGATAAGAGCATCTGCTAAATGCCTAAAATGTAATGTAAAATGTAAATGCCCCAACACGTCTCTCTACAAGCCTGGTGCTGTTGTAAAATCCTGGGTGTCTGGATTGCATCCTGCCAGTTTCATTGGAGACTCGTGAATCTTCAGACATTTTTTTCACTAGGACAGTGCAAGAGGAAGCGCCCAACAAACCCAGCAGAAAGCACACTGCTGTCTCTTTAAAACAGATGTTCACCCCCTGGCAGCCTGCTGGTGATAAAGTTGTCTCTGTAAAACATTCCTTCATCCGTGTCTGCAATCTCTCTCACTCACTCTCCCTCTCCCCCCCCACAACAACCCCAGGCCAGAGATCAGAGAATAACTCAACGAATAGCGTTGGCCTTTGGTCAATGTCAGCAGATATCTGAGAGGCAAGGACAGCTGACCGTGTCCACAATAACACTTCAGGTGAAGCCAGCGCTGGCGTTTCCGAATGTGTGAGAACAGAGCAGCTGGGTTGTGTCGTAGCAGATGCTACTGCAGTGAAATGAGTCCTTTTAGGTGCCTTGTCTCTTCATTCTTGGGATGCGGCTGTATATGCATATATATGTGAATGAATGTGTGTGTTTGAGAGAGAGAGGGAGAGCGGGAGGTGTGTGTGTGTGTGTGTTTCTGGTATTGTGTATGTGTCTGTTTGAGAAAGACAGGGGGAGAGAGAGAGAATGTGCATTTGAGAGAGAGAGAGCGAGAGAGAGAGAGAGTGTGTGTGTGTGTGTGTGTGTGTGTGTGTGTGCATTTGAGAGAGCTAGAGAGAAAGGAGAAATGTGTGTGTGTGTGTGCATTTGAGAGAGAGAGATGTGTGTGTGTGTGCGCATAATGTGTAAATAAGACATACCTCAAACAGTCTCAGGGCTTTGGCCAGCGCGCCCACCTCCTCCTTCAGGGAGAATATGCAGGTTAGCACCTCGGCCTTGGAGGTTTCCTCCTCCAAGTACATGGAGTCCTACAGGGAAGCAGCACAGAGAGCAGTCATCACACACTTACCCTCTGTTCTCTTCAAATCTGAGTCTTATTCTCACACATTTTGCTTGGCGATTTTCAAATTTTTTGATGCACCGTTACTGGCACAAAAATGTGGGTATAAAAAGTATTCACCCCCTGTGGCATTTTTCACATTTTATACTTCATGGAATCAGAATGAATTTAATTGGGATTTCTTGCCACTGATCAATACAAAATACTCTATAATGTCAAATAAAATAATGCAAAAAAAACAACTAAAGCGTCTTCTTAATTACGTATAAATAAATAAAACTATCATTGATTCCATAAGTATTCACCCCCTTGACTTAATATTTGGTAGAAGCACCTTTAACTGCAATTACAGAGTCTATTTGGGTAAGTTTCTACAAGCTTTGCACATCTGGACACTGCAATTTTAGCCCATTTTTCTTTACAAAATTGCTCAAGCTCCATCAAGTTGGATGGGGACTGTTGGTGAACAGCAATTTTCAAGTCTTTCCACAGATTCTCAATGGAATTAAGGACTGGGCTTTGACTTGGCCACTCTTGGACATGTTTTGTTGTTGAACCACTCCAATGTGGCTTTTGCTGTATCCTTTGGGTCATTGACCTGCTGGAATATAAATCGTGTCCTAAGTCCCAGGTCTCTTGCAGTCTGCAGCAGGCTTTCCTCCAAAATGTCTTCATATCTTCCTCCATCCATTTTGCCCTCTATATTGAAATGTTTTCCCAGTCGCTGACATACATAAGTATCCCCGTAGCATTAGGCTCCCGACACCGTGTTTCTCGTAGGAATAGTGTTCTTAAGATGATGCGCAGTGTTAGGCTTGCACTATCAATCAATCTTGGTCTCATCAGACCATAGAATCTTTCTCCACTTGGTTTGAGAGTCTCCCACATGTCTTCTGGTAAACTCTAGGTGATATTTAATGTCAGTTTTCTTCAACAATGGTTCTTTTAGCCACGCTCCCATAAAGTGCAGATCTGTGAAGTGCCCGGGCTATTGTTGTCCCATGGACAGTTTCTCCCATCTCCTAGACTAACTTTGTCTGGGTGGCCTCCCTAACAAGTGCTCTTTCCACACGGACACTCAGTTTTCAAGGACGGTCTGTTCTAGGCAAATTCACAGTGGTGCCATATTCTCTCCATTTCTTTATGATGGACTTAATAGTGCTCTGGGGGATATTCAATTCAATTCAGTATTTGAATTATTCTTATCCTGATTTGTGCTTTTGAGGAGCCTTTTCTTGGATTTGCTTTGAATGTTCTTTGGTCTTCATGATGTCTTCTTGTTTGGAAATGCGCTAACCAACTGTGGGACCTCTCACAGACTGACGTATTTAATTTGAAATAATTTGAAACAGCTTAATTGTTCACAGGTGGACAACTAAATAATTGTGTGACCTCCCCTAGCCTGTCTTGCCTTTCAGACTTTGAGGGAGGGGGGTGGGGTGGGGGGGTGCATGTCTGGTAGTCAGGCGAGGTGCTCAACAACAAAACAATGAGGTCGGAGGGAAATTGACTGTGTGTGAACCTGTCCTCATCAGGTGATCAACATGTGCCATTTTGATTGGCCCAGAGTCCTTGGATGCTGGAGAATGATTGGCTCGGAGGCGGTGCGCTCTTTTTCCCTTTCCTGGACGTGTTCTGTAGTGAGCGTGTTTTTACGGGCTGTGATTACACACAGACAGTCGTGCCTAAAGGGAACCTGATGCTGTGAGGGTGACCTTTGATCTCCTCAGATCCCTGCAGCTACAAACACATGCACACTGTCTCTCTCTCTCTCTCTGTAAAATGACAGTGAGTTCAGACAAGTTCTGGGTTGTTGTTAGTGCTGGATCTCACTGTGCTCTTATTGGTGTTCAGTGTGTACTGTGCGTAACTGAGAACGCACTGAGAGAATTACCCCTCCAATGAAACAGGTTTATGGCCCTTGATGGCAGGGGGGTGCAAAGGAGCAAAAATAATTTTGCTCCTTTGGCAAAAGAGCTGAATTTTTTTACATTGAGAGCAATAACACTGTATAGTTATTTTTCTCTTCAGCAGCAGTACTACTAGTAGTAGTAGTGAAACTGGAGTGGAAGTGGAAGGAGTGATGGCCAATAAGCTACAAGAGCCTGTTTTGTTTTTTTTGTGCACAAATAACAAATATGTCCGTTTTTAAGAAATTGATCAATCATAAGTGACTGATTCCTTTGTTCTGATTGCTTCTAATATGGTAGCTCTGCCTTGGTGCACTTGAGGTGAATTCACTTTGGTTATATTGGTCAAAAAAAAAAAAAACATTGTTAAAAAGTTCAAACAAAATACTCAGGATCTCTGTCACAATAACATGCATTTGATGTAACCTGATTAAACCTCTTTGTTCATTAAAAACTAAATAATAATGTGTTGTTAGATAATTAAGTATGATTTGATGTGAAGTGCCCAAAGGTAATGCTGCCATTTCAGAAACTATTTTGTACAAATGAAAAGGGATAGTGGTGGGTGATCATACTAAAACTAAATAAAGTTAAAGATGAAAAACAATTTCAGGATCATTGTCAGATCAAACGTTAAGTTCTCTGCTCCCTGCCCCCCCACACACACACAAGACTCTTTCCTCAAGGGCAGCATGTACTGCGACAGCCAATTAAAACAAAAGCACAGAACAATACTTAGACACAACTTAGTATTACCTTGGTTGAATTGTGTACACAGCACAGATTTTGCTCGTGGTTCTCTCAGAGAAGGTTACAGAGAGGCACTCAGTGGGTCAGAGAGTCAGTGGAGTGCCTAATCATGAACATATCTTTATTGCAGCAGTTTTCTCCAGTGACATATTGTTTTTTGTTATGCATCTATACTGGTGTTCGCCTAACCTCATATGCACTGTGTTGCAAGTTGCTTTGAACAAGAGCGTCTGCTAAATGCATAAATGTAAATTTCGTCTAAATGTGAAGGCAGATGTGCATGAGAATACAACAATGCAGACTCCCTTCTTTGAACATCGTCCAACCATTGGCGTAATCTGCCACTTGGACACAGACCATATTTCTGTTTCTGTTGTGTTGTGCGCCAGTTGGCAACTTGTAGTTATGACATATTTCAGTTTTAACAACTACGGATTTGTGCTTTAATTCATACGATCGCTCCCGAGTTTACTTCCAGGGACTTGTGCGCAAGTGACGCCCAGTAGAACTATCTGACCACGACCCGCGGGCGCGTGCCTCTCTGGGTGCGCGCTTGCATCTGCTGACACGCGAGAATATTCCAGCACGGAGCAGCGCAGCCTGCGACCAATAGTTTAATTCGCTTTTTCCCTTCTAGTCAACGAATCTCAAAAACAGGAAAACAGAAAAAATCCGATGGTCGTATACCTAAATAAATAGTAAATAAACCGAATGTAATAAAACAATATAACTTTCTTTGATCATATATATATATTTTACACATTTACATTACATTACATGTGTTACATTATGTGATCTGTGATCTGTTATACATATTATTTCAACACATTACTTATTTACTATAACTACAAATAATACATTATTATTCTTATTAATAATAATAATAATAATAATAATAATAAAACAAATGATAATCACCTGTGTGCCATTATCCCCGTTCTTTTTGCGGAATGCTGCGTCCATCGTTTGATAACCTGTTCCTCCCGCTCCGCACGTTCTGGTGTTGATGCTCAAAAGAAGCGTTTCGCTCCCAGTTTGTTTGTGTTGCGCTTCCCAAATCCGCGCTATATAAGTGTGTTCACGTGACACCACACCCCTTTCTCTTTCCGAGGGCCGACGGGCTCAGCGTGTGTGTCACGCGAGCGCCTTTACGGGTTTCAGGCAAAGCTGTTACCATCGCGCCGCATCTGGTTCTTATCGTCCGCAGTGTGTCTGTTTAAAATCAATTCCCCAGCGGAACTCTACCTGTTGGTAAACTTCAAACTCACCAAAGCACCTTCCCAGTGTTTTCTCTGGGTTGACTTGTTGTTATTAAACATATTATTAAATATGGAAGTCAATTGACGATTAGCAATTAGCTGAATAGTGGAGAAGGGGTAGGATTAGATCAGTTTTTACTTCTTCCTACTCCTTTTTGGACATGTCTTAGTATTATTGTTTATTTGTTTTGTTGTTGCAATTTTGTTTTATATATATATTTTTATATATCTAACATGTTAAAAATAAAAATGTCATTCATTCATTCATTCATTCATTCATTCATTCATTCATTGTTAGATTAAAAAGGCCTTCGCCGCTTTACCCTCTCATATTCTTCACCAACAAATGAACAGTAAACTCATTGGATAATAGCTTGTTACTATGTGATTGACATGTACCCTATACTGCACGGTATGATAAGTGTAATTTAGTCACACGTACTGGCCTAATTAGCTGCAGATGCGGAAGTATTATGAAATACTAATGTATGGATTGTATTTCTAATTGTGATCTATGTCAGAAGTCTGTGGTTAAGAAGGGCTCCGAGGTTACATATTATCAGAGGCATGCACGACTGTAACACGGCATACGAGCCAATAAGGGTTGTTGCTTCAGCGAGCCACAAGGTGGCGACAAACTAGCGTCAAAAATGTTCAGAGAGACCAGGTTGTTCAATGTCATAAAAATACACGACGCCTATTATTAAAACTTCAAAAGATGTTTTGTTTTTTTCCTCAGCAGAGGTAACGGTATACCTTAAAAATGTTTCCATTAACAGTGAAAATCGCAATCATGGTATCGTGATAGACATGTTAGTGAAAAGTGTGTTTCGTGAACAAAAGAGTTCAAAGCTTCACCAAACCATTAAATTACAGAGGCTTCCCTTATTCACAGTTACTGAGGCGGACTTCTAGAATTGCCCAAATTTCCCACAAGATCCCCCAAAAGTCGCTAGCCAGTGACAATTCTTGAATCTTTGTGTGACATTGAAGAGCGTGATGGGGCATTACATCATTCCGTTTGACTCATTCCCAGCGCACCGCCCGCACTGCTATGTAAACCGTTCATTAATGTTCCGTACCTGAGGCCTGTCATTGTGTCTCAAATCGGCTGGCGGTGCCAATGCGCTGTTTTAATTTACTGTGGTTGTTTCAACAAGTGGTTTGGCGATTTTCCAAACCCACGGAGCTACAGAGCCATTTAATAATGTGTCGCAGGGACAGAGAATTCCGCTTTGCGCACACCTGCACTCGCACCTGCCACCTCTCCCTACCCACCAGTAAAGTAAATTAAATACGACCTCACTGTCATAGCAGAGATAATGGCACCTTCATCACTTAAGCCTCGGCTACTTGCTTTCTAAAATACATCTACATCTAAACCGTCATCTAAAACGTAAAGGGTCAACTCAAAGGCTAACTTTCATGTAATGTTTTGTCCGTCTTTTCTGTCTGTCATATAGGAATTGTGCAATGAGCGCTTGTGCTGGTCGTGTGTAATATTGGGTAAAACACAATTTACACACTGTGGGTCAGATTTACTAAGATCGCTGCAGCACAAAGACGGTCAATGTTTTGTTGCGGCTGTTTTGTGGTCGCAAATAGCAACGCATTAGCGACCAGTTTGTGAACATTTGGAAGGGCAATAAAACATAATTTTTGAAACTTTGAATTGCTTTGGCGTAATGCTGATAATGAGTACTATTACTAGCTTGCACAGAATCACATGGTTTTGGGATTGTATTGATCTGTATGAAATGTAGATTTGATTGATGTATGAGTTGTGGGTGTAGTGGTAAAGCCAAACAGTTTGGGGAGTTGCCGCCACATTTTCTGTCTGCTTGGGAAAAAAATAATACTAATAATAAATTGACACCCTTTCAGGTGAAATGGTACCATCTAGCAGTTTTTTGTTTTTTTTAAAGATTTTGTTTCTGAGTTTATCCCATTTTCTCCCAGTTTAGAAGCCAATTACACCCGCTATTTTATGTCAATCCCCCCCTAGTAATGTGAGTTCGCTGCTCGTAGCCCTGCGACCGGTAGTGACGAAGGCGAAGCATCGTCTCCTCCGAGACGGCACTTGCCAGGCCATCGACCGTAACCCGGTACTACAGAGCCACTCCTGTACGCAGCGAACATCCTGTCGGCTTCCACCCCCCCTCCCTGGGGCGGACAGCCAATCGCCGCCCCACCATCTAGCAGTTTTGAATGAGATATTGCATGCCCACATAGTCTGTTTTGGCAAAACTACACCATATTCATTTGTGTATTTGCAATAACGTCAGTGGTTACTGCCATCTTCTGTGGTTAATTCAATCAAACTTTTTAGTGACATTTTTGAGCTGGCCAGGTGTAAACATTAATTTGCAACACATTATGAAAATAGCAATTTAATGAAAAAGTGATGTCCTTCACTACTTGAAAAATGAAACTGTGTGCACTGGCAGGGTCTATTTCACTCAAATAATTAATTTTGTTTACCTGTAAGAGGCTGGGTTTCTGTGAGAGCCATTACACGACGTGATGTGATTCAAGTTTGAGGTTTGCTTGCTTGCTTCACAACAAGTGTTTGGCTTGTAGTCCAGTTTTGGTGGGTTTTTGTGGATTGTGAAGATATTGAGTAGATTCATTTTTATGTAGAGTACTCTGCTGTGCCGATTCCATCAGCATCTTTCTGTGGACGCTGAAGCTCAACGTAACATGTAGCCACTCACAGGAGTCGTGTTGAAGGTTGTGGAATACCTTTTCTGCTATGCACCTTGTGTTGTGAAGCAAGGTTTTCTGGCATTTGCTGCTTTTTGTTTGCTCTGAAATGTCTCAGCACTGCACATGTTTGTGCGTTTGTTCTGTGTTTAGTTTTTTTGTTTGTTCAAGAACTTAAACAAAATTGTCCTACAGGAAAATACAACACCACTGGGTTGGTTGGTGGTGATCATAACAACATTGTTCTCTCTCTCTCTCTCGCGCGTGCGCATGTATGTATGTGCACACACGCACTATTTCTGCTGCTGTAAGACTGGGGGAAAAAAGTGCCTTTACAAAGTGCTAATTGGACTCTGAAACCGCGCAGACAGGGCGTGTAGATGGGTTTCAGTAACCCCGACGATGGCGAGGGAGTGGGGGAAGAATGAATACAACTCACGCTGCTATTCAAAACACTTGCTGTGCCAAAAAAAAAGGAGAAAAAGAAAGGTTGGAGGGTGCGGGGTGGAATGCCGGCTTAATCTTGAATGTGAGAGCCAACTGTGCACAAAAAAAAAGAAAAAGCGCTATTTATTGTTTTTCTTCTTCCAGTAATTCGTAGTTGCTGTGATTTTGTCCGTTTTGTTTAGAGTGAAAGAACTCGTCTTTTATTATGAATTAAAAAGATAAGTTGAAATACACTGTGTGCCTTGCCAACTGTAACAAAACAAGGGTGTTACACATCGTACACAGAACTGCCCAGAACAGAATGCGGGGCGCGAGGCCTTAGCGCGAGGACTTAGCCCGGCGTTCCGCCTCTGCGCGTGCGATGATTAGTTCTCTAATGGAAGTGGAAAATCTCCCCCCTGCGCTTGACAAAGGCTCGCTCTGCGGTGGACGTGACGCTCCTGGCTTTAAGCGTTAACAATACACGGGTAACCTTAGATCTGTGCCTCCGCGACAAATTACCCGCGTCCAAAGACGTCGTAATCAGGGCCAATTCGCCAGCGCACCGCTGTCGAAGAAGCAACAATAGAAAATACGTGTTTCCCTCCCCCCTCATAAATGAGTACACATTGGCCTCTTGGCTCGCTCCCTGTGGTAGGAGCGCTGTCCTTCAGCACTACGGAAGAGCGGTTCGAAAGCTTTCCAGTTGGTCGAAAAAGCTATTGAATTTGACTTATTTTCGTCCAGTTGATGAGACAATTGATATCGCACTTTACGTTAATCAGAAGTCAAAGATCCGAGGATATTAACCCGCAGGACATACATTTCAGGCACGTTGAATGAATTATGCGAAACCCGTACAACCGTGGGCTACTTGTTGTTTTAGGGCAACTAATTAATCATAAAACCAAGCAACGTGTAGCGGTCTGCTCACGTGTTTGAACATGTGTTTCGTATTGCAATATTATTGCACATTTGTCTTGGTGGTTTATTTAGCATATATAGATTAACGAGTTGTTATACTAAACTATAAACGTTGGTAATCGTTGCCAATATTGTGACTCGTGTGATTTGTCCTACATTTAATACAGAATTCGTGTGCTCTGAACGCATCCTGGCAGAACGAACAATTATTTCAGATCATTCAATAATCCTTTCCATTGGCGTCCACTCTTGAACAGTCAAGAGTTCTGAGCTACGGGGTTTTGTGATGGCAGGTGCCCTGTGTATGTCTGTTTAAAGTGTGTGTAGGTCTTTAAAGTGGAGGAAGCGAGCGCTTTTTGACTCTGAAAATAAGATGACAACGCTCGTTCTGTGCGAACCCTACGTATGGCGCATCTGCTAGAGAAAATTGAAAATGTGACCAGTTGTGATTTGACTTTGCGGTTGTTGTTTACGCGGGCGGCTGGCTGGCGTGGCACGCGACAGGCGTGCGCCCTAACGCTGCCGCCCCTCGGAGCGCAAGGTGAACGCAAGCAAAGCGCGTGGAGGCGTGGTCAAGGTCCAGCTCGTGGGGCTGCCGGTGTATTGGGGGGGAGAAGAAAAAAAAGCCCTGTGAGGCTGCTTGTTCTCGACACTCCCTGCAGCTTTGGGAAGCGTGCAAAGTGAAGAGAACCCAACGAGATTTGCCCCAAACCTATAGGGCAAAAAAAAAAAAGTGTGCGCACTTTTAGCCACACACACACACGCGAATGCCACGGGGCTGGTCGCACGCACTGCCGTCAAAAGCCTTGTGTGCGCCGTTTTCACTTTCTTCACTTTCTTTTGTGTGTTTCCAACGCTCGCTGCCAATGGACACCGCCGCTGCCAAGATGGAAGTGAGCGCGAGCCGCCAGGAGGAGCGGTTCTCGTCGCCCGCGTGCTTCTTTACCTCCTCCTCAGCGGCGCAGCAGAGCGCACACCTCGGCCCCGCGAGCGGCCATCAGCGCAGCGGCAAACCGGCCGCCAAGCAGCAGGCGAAGAAGAGACCGCCCTCGTGCTGCTCGCCCGAGCTGCTGCTGCTCCGATGTAAGAGGAGGCTGAACTTCGCGGGCTTCGGCTACAGTCTGCTGCCCCAGCAGCAGCAGCAGCAGCAGCAGCAGCCGCACGCGGTGGCCAGGCGGAACGAGAGGGAGCGGAACCGGGTCAAGCTGGTCAACAGCGGCTTCGCCACTCTGCGCGAGCACGTTCCCAACGTTTGCGGCGCTTCTGCCGCCGCCAACAACAAGAAGATGAGTAAAGTGGAAACTCTGCGGTCGGCGGTTGAGTACATCCGGGCACTGCAGCAGCTGCTGGACGAGCACGACGCCGTGAGCGCGGCGTTCCGGTCCGGGTTCCTCGCGCCGACGCCGCCGCCCCCGCAGAACTATTCCAACGACATGAACTCGATGGCGGGCTCTCCCGTGTCGTCCTACTCCTCCTCGGACGAAGGGTCGTACGAGCCGCTGAGCCCAGAGGAGCAGGAGCTGTTGGACTTCACGAGCTGGTTCTGAGTTATTGCGACACGGTCTGTCTTCATTTGGACCTGCCATTGTTTTTTTTATTATTTCAACGACTACAACTGCTACTTCTACAACAACTGGAAGGTCAAATGCACAATTGATCATTTTCAGTGGTCTGTGACCTAACTGACCGTTTATTTTGACTTGGAATTTGTTTGAGTTTACGTGGTGAAATCTCGAAACTTTTTTCAATTTTTCAGGAATATGGGTTACGTTTTGAGACGACGATTGCGCTCCAAGGTGGAAATGGCCTTATAGCACAGAGGAGCTTGTCCGCCTTGCAAACAGGCTACCAGCAGCGCTGCGGTGGGGTTTAGATGCGGTCCGGCGGTGGGGGACCGTGTGTTGGGACACAGGGGCTGCTGAAACCGGCTCGCGCCGCCCTCTCTCGAGTCCAGCGCGCTCTTTGAGCACGAGAAGAGAAGGCACACACTTCACGTCAGGCACGCGCTGCTGACAGCGTGGGAATCGATCCTCTAAGCGGCATTCGCAATGAAAACCATTTTTTTTTTTAAGTGACCTTTAACGACAACAATAGCACACAACACTTTTTGTAACTGCTGTTCTAAAAGTACGCTTAACTCAATCAATCGACCACTCAATCTCCGAACCTTTTGTAAACACCTGTGACGTTTTAATGCTTAAACGCTTCCATCCTCTGTGGATTGTATCACAAGCGTTATTTGTTCAAATGCTCTCTTCAATATATCAAGCTATTTTTGTATATGAGATTTATAGACATTTTGTACACAGTGTTTAACTACGTGTATGTCTTGACAATTTATTAATATGTGGCTCGTGACTTGTCCCCTAGACGTGTGTAGACTTTAGTTTTATAAATTGTATGCATTGTGTATGAGGGTTTTTAATCGAAGAAGTGGAGTTTGACACTCCAATGTTTTACTTACACTAGTACCGACGTGTCTTATTTAATAAGCAGAGTGTGTATTACTAAAATGCGTCACTGGAATAATGCTTGCAGCTATTGTCCAAACGCCACTGGCGATGCGTTGTCCTTGCTGCCGGGGCTACACTGCATTCACTGCCAACGGGTTTATCTGAGAGGCGCCAGAAACAGAAAATACTATAATCGCGGGGGGTTTTACACTCTAGTTTGAGTTTACGATAATAAACTTTTAAAATGTGTTTGGTTTTGTGCTTTGGTGTTTCTGTGGGTGCGTAAATCTCGCATCAGTCGCTCGTGCTCATTGGAGCGGAGGGAAGATGTTGGATTAACACATTTTATGCAACATCACAACTATAAAACACTATATTTATAACCGTGCGTAAAACGATCAGTGCTTTCATCTCAACACTGGAATGGTTATGGAGTCGGCCTGATTTAATTGCGTATTTAATGGGTGGCCTATATTAAATGTAGGCTACGATGGAGTCGAGGCAGTTATTCTTACAGTTAACATCCGGCCCGCGTGCGCTGTTCCAAATAAATAAATAAATCCGGGCGAACCACTGGTGAATAGAGATGGCCTGTTCAGTCCTTCGCCTTTTGTCAGGTTAGCGGGGACGTGACCGGAATATTTGAGCTTTTTTATTGGAGTTTGCTTAGTTCGCCTCTCCAGCTACCCGGCAATCTGCTTGAACGCGTCGCCAAGTCGAACAAAATCGCCATTAGTTAAAAAAACCCACATGAACAACAAACGGCTTAGTATGACTGAAAATTAAAAGCAGTGCCTTTTTAATTGATCGGTTGCAAATCAATTAACAAAGCACTGCTTTTAACTTGACCGAAGACTGACACTTTGGCTTGCAGAACCGGAACTAATGCATCGAGTAGGATGTTTTTGTTCTGTGTTCCGAGCGCACGGTGCGGTGATAAATCTGACTGCATCGCTCTAATCGGGTGGGACAACAAAGACCGCGCTTGTTTTGTGAAGATTACTCAAGGCCGATGGCCCCGTCGAACTCACCAGCTGAAACCTTATATCCAGAACAATCTAATGACATTGGGTTAAAAAAAAATGTGTGCAGTCTGTTTGATCATCATACTTAGGTTTACAACTTTGACAAATCGTTAAATAATTTATAATGAACTTCAGATCCACAACCAGACGAGCGCAGTATGCTATTTGTAACAATCTACGAAACGCATGGCTGTCTTTGTGTACACCAGTTTAACATGGCAACAGTTGCCACATTTCGAAGAGCTCGCCAATAAATTTGACAATTTATTTTAACGACCGTCTTTATTGGCAGGAAGTGCATACATTATATAAGCATTTTAAAGTAGAAGAACTGATCTTTATTGGAAGATGAGTAATGTTTATACATGTGATTTGTGTGCGGGCAAACATTTATGCGCACAAAATAATTAAAGCATTATCCGACATACAGAAATAAATAATTTATTATTAAAATAAATAAACAATTAAGCCTCTACAGATAATCATCCAGTGCAACATTGGCGGAGACGCGTGGCGAGTTTAATGACTGGTCGCGGCTCGCCTGGCAGAGAGCGCGTGCCGCCTGACAGCAGCGCGTGGCCGCCTCGACAACTGCCCACGTGATAAACGCACGCGCTCTGGGCCTGCGCCGTATGCTGCGTGCAGACAGGTGGCTGCGGAAATCATCAAAGCGTAAACACCAGGGACTGTTAACTCGTTATCTGAATTTTGAAACCTTTGGGGAAATAGATTTCGTAATTAATACTACTATACTAAAGAACTTAACTTAATTCATGTTAAGTTCTTTAGTATAGTAAAAATTCCTCTCAGGGAGAATTCGTTATATCCAAAGGAACAGAACATCGCATCTTCAGGTGTGAAATTCAGTTCTGATTGGAAAGGGAAGACTACTTTGGGATTAAACCTGCAATATTAACATCCAAATAGGACAATCTGGCCAACCTTTAACCATTTTAACCCCACGACATTGATGGACTGCCACGCCCGCACAAGCACCAGTTGCTTAACCATTATACTACACCGCCACTCAAACTTATGGTTATAAACCACAAGTGTGCAAATAAAAGATAAGTAGAACTTTTTCCCCCCGTGGAGGCCCTTTGTCTATGCCCCTATCTCTACAGACAGGGTCTGAATTTTAAACATGGTTCAGAAGGCTTTCTCTCGCGCTGTATTCAGTACACGGATCGTCTGTGCTGGTGGCCTGAGATTCACGAATGGCCGGGGGGGGGGCGAGGCGGGTGAAGTGCGATGAACAGTTCATGTTGAGGAGGTGCGGCGCATTCCTGCCACAAACCTTGCCAGACACGAGAGACAACTTAAGCGCAGCAACTGTGTCTGCAACCCCACATACAGAAGTGCAGTCGTGTTATTTTTATGCCTCACTAAATAAATCCAGTTTCAGGTATCTAAAGGCTCGTGGCCTCTACAGGAAAGCATGCCCAGAAATCCTGGATGCAATAACCTTTTCCTTGACTTTCAAAAGGCTGTTTACTTTACAGTGGTTCTGTAAGTGTACTTCAATATGCAGGCATATACGGGCAGAGCAGTAGTTCATTGTAATGTATTCATTCTGTGTGCGTGGATTAACTGAAAGAATGCACAGAATTGATACAGCAAATTTGGTAAATTCAACAGGCCTAAAATTCACAATACAGTACAATTATTGTTGTAGGTCTATATTCCATTTTTGGTTTTGTATAGAATGGCTTTCACACTGCCACAGAAAAGGATTCCTTTTTTTTTTGTTAAATGCGACTTTCGCTAATCAAATGTGACTAACACTAATCAAACATCTCTACATCAGCTGAGTTTGTCATTGCTAGTCATTAGAACCTCACAATGTTTATTCTCCACTCAATAAGGTATATATGTATGTATGTATATATATATATGCTCATTTGTGTGTGTTTTTGCACATGTACCCGTGTGCCCTTCCCCTTTGTAATGGGATTGCGTCTCCCTCATCGTGCAGCTGATGGAAACATCTCTGCTCTCTCACCAGCGGTCAGCCCTTGGTTATCAGAGTCATTCTGCTGTTGTCTCTTAAAATTCACGGGGTGTTCCGTGCCCCCCTCCCCAGTCACCGAGCACCAGGGTTCTTGTCCCTCGGATTTAAAGAAAGAGCTCTGCTTGTCCCCAAGACAAAGTCTCCACTCTCTCAGCCCGAGGAAACGCACAATAACTGTTTGAGCTGTAGTCTATACTGGTGTCTCTCTTTTACAGGTCAGGGCTGTAGTCCGTGCTGGTGTCCGTCAGTGTTGCTATGCAGCTGTGCTATAGATGGGGGGGGGACTGCTGTCTTCAGTACCATGGACAGCAGTCAAGCAGTCTTGCCTGGGGCTGCACACCTGTGTTGCTGTTCTGTGCAAAACCTCCAGAACATTGGCTGAGCTGAGAAATGGCACATTGTAATTCTGGACGTAGAGCCCTGCCCCCCTCGTGGTCATCGCTTCACTTCCTCTGAGGAATCAATGAAGACGTGTAGAGCTGGGAGGCATGAGCTCATTGCCATTGTAGCACTGTGACGCACTGTGACACACAGTCCATTACAGAGTGTGTTGAGCAGTGTTACACTGCTCATCTGTTTTTTGCCTCTAGTGATGGTGGTTGTTGTCTCACAGACTCCTTTTGAATGAATGAATGATCATTGGGTTTATATAGTGCTTTTTCTTCCAGGGAACTCAAAGCACTTACAATGATAGGGACAAGTCACCTCAACCACCACCATAGTGTCATAGTGAGCCAGTACAAACTCACTGCACATCAGATACACAGTGGAGAGGGAATTAATGAATTTTGAATGAATGGTTGGGTTTTCTGGTTGGGAAATTGGCCAGGACAGGTTAACGCCCTACTCTTTTTCGAAAAGCGCCATGGGATATTTTATGACCACAGAGAGTCAGGACCTCGGTTTTTACCGTCCCGTCCTAACGATGAACACGTAGTCCCTTGGCGTTGCCAGTGCCGTGCTCTACAAACTGAGCTGCAGGAACTACGTGGGAACGTTTGTCTCGCGGGAAGGTCACAGCAGAGGTGCGCATTGGGCACGAGGCAAGGAGTTGCTTGGGCCAAAGGGAGCAGACATGTTGAAGCTGTCCCCCATCCTCCACCTGCAGGAGGAGCAGCTGAAGCAGAGATGAAGCAGCGTGGAGCAGTGGAGCAGGGTTCAGAGCAGCAGCGTGGAGCAGTGGTCAGGGCAACCGTGTGGACACTACACAAGTGTAATTTCAGCAGAAAGTATTCAAATCAATTAACTACTTTTTGTTAGCATTGTTGAATTGTTGATAATGTGTGTGTGTGTGTGTGTGTGTGTGTGTGTGTGTGTGTGTGTGTGTGTGTGTGTGTGTGTGTGTGTGTGTGTGTGTGCATGTCTGGGTGAAAGGGAGACCGTGCATGTGCATGTGCGTGTGTGTGCATCTCTGGGTGACAGAAAGAGAGACTGCGACTGTGTGTGTGTGTGTGTGTGTGTGTGTGTGTGTGTGTGTGTGTGTGTGTGTGTGTGCGCGCCTACGTGCGTTTGTGTGTGTTGAGGGGGGGTGGGGGTCAGGTTACAGCAGCCCATTTGTGGTCTTGTGAGAGCACCTGTTGGCACAGTTAAATGCATCCTGGTTAATAATGGGGAGGTAATCCTCTGGCAACCCTCCCCAGCCTTTCCAAACTCTAACAATGCAGTCCCCCTCCCAGTTGTGTAATTAAACCCCACCCCCACTCCCACCTTCCCAAATCTGCCCTTCGCTTTCCTCGTCGACATCAATATGTTTGAAAGTGGAGCTTTTCAATAACAACTTACAGGCTGCCTTTGATTGTGAGTTGCTGTATTCATCCGTGAGGAGTGGCATGGCTAACACTGATTACAAGACCGAGGGGGGTGGCCTGTACAGAATTGGGGGACTTTAATGAGATTACGTTTAAAGATACAGAGATGGGGTAAGGACTTCTTCATTACCATACCAAGGATTCTGTGCTCCTCGGAAACCACTAGTTTTACTACCCTCAATTTACTCTCTTCATTGCTGAATGGTCCTGATTTCCCTGCAATTACTCCCACACTACTTTGTGTTCCAGTCTGCTGTGTTTGCAGTGATACCCAATGCACACATGGATATATGAGAGAGAGAGAGACTATGTGCATCTGAGTGTGCAACTAGGTGCAGTTTTTTTTACTATAAGAAGTATAGCTATAGCTTATTTTAATTTGATTTTCGATTTTATATAGAGAGATGGAGAGAGAGAGACAGAGAGATAGACACAGAGAGAGAGAGAGAGAGAGAGACAGAGGTATATGGAGAAGGAGAGAGGGATAGAGAGAAGGAGAGGGGGATAGAGAGAAGGAGAGGGGGATAGAGAGAAGGAGAGGGGGATAGAGAGAAGGAGAGAGGGATAGAAAGAAGGAGAGGGCATTTAGGATGTTGGCAATTAACAGATTTTTATGCTATTAAAAGAAGATTTATGTAAATTAATTTATCAGAGAATATTCAATAGTGCATTTAAACCGGTTGTGGTCTATGAGGAGTTTAAGGATTGCAATCAATGAGTGTAGGACGGAATTGGGTCATTGCTCATTGCTCATTAATATCCAAACAAAATAATTACCATTTTGGATAATTAACGTTTATTAACATTTTTATTAACAATAATTAAAATGTTAACAAAATGTCAAGAATCTGCATTGCTTTATACATTTACAATTATAACAAAATTGCACTCTCTACAGCTTAATTTCCACTGACTTCCCTTATTGAGGAGTGTTTGGATTAATGGGAAATGTACAAAAATGGCCACTGTAAAGCACAATATTTATATATGTTACAAATGTGTAAATAATAGTGAGCAGAGATGGGTGCATAATGGATACCTGCTTCAGGATATACTCCTGGTTGCTGACATATTTCATGTCCCCCATCTTGCATTTTGATGGCCAATTTCCTCAAGTAAATTGAGGAATTTACTTGAGGACAGAGCCTGGCACTATGACCACCCCCCCAAACCTCTTTCTATTGCTTCTTCCTCATCTTCATTTTTTTCTTCTTCTATTGTTTCTGATATTGTTTCTCCCAATATAGTAACCAATTACACCCTCTCATTTTCATGTCAATCACCTCCCCTCGTATTGTGAGTTCGCCGCAGTGCTGCTGGGTAAAGCAGTTTCTTCACTGCTCCTGAGCGGCCATTGGCAGGGGTGGGGGGGTGTTTGACATGAGTGAGGGGACACCACACAGCTAATGTTTCTAATCACATGGGCCCAAACAAGTGCCCTGGGGGATGCCGAGCCCAGATATTGCAGGCTAGCAAATATAGAGCTCCACACACAAGCACAGAACCGCAGTCTAGCACAGGAGGGCAGCATGGTTTGTCTAGTGCCCTTTCCCGGCCCTCAGTGACCGTTTACCCCTACATGGACACACAGCAGCGTATTGTTGACTAAAGTACCAATTACACAAGGCCCCAAATTTGGTGGGGTATTTTGTAGGCTATTCACCTGCAAATATAATATATATTTGAGGTTATTCTGGATATTTGTATATTAATGCTGCACAGTACTGTTTATTTGGGGTATTTTCATGTGAACACCACATATTACAGTTCTATTGCTTGATTAGATGAGGGCTCAGTGAGTCTTCCTCTGCGAATGCGGATCTGAATTTCAGTGATTGGTGTTCATTCACTTCACTGCGTATTTACTTGACTAGAGGCTGGTTTAGCCAGAGAAGTGGTGGGATCCTGGTGTTCACCAAAGACATCCCACCAATGAACAGGCTGCTCACGCCCATGGTCTTCACCGGGGCACAACTGTACATACAAGATAACAAATGTACCAAATCTGGCAGCTCCAGGGTTGTCCAGATCAACCTGTTACTCTATCACAGTGTTATTACCCTCTAAGAGTAACTCTATCACAGTATAGAGACTCTCTGAGTCTCCTCTCCACTCAGATGCCACTCAACAGCTCATTAGTGAGCCGCTGTTTGTTTACCCAGTCATTGAAGGATAACGAGGAGAAGACTTCGCAAACAGGGGCTTAAATAATGGCTCTATCTCACACACACACACACACACACACACACACACACATGCACACACACACAGACTGAGAGCACTTTCAGCTCATTCTTCCTGTCCCATATTAATCCTGCTTTGTATCTGAGAGCCTTCATGGCTGGGGAAGTGGATCAGAGCAGCTCTGGTCTTTACTCAGCGTAGCCTGGGGTGGGGTGGGGCCGGGCTGGGGTGGGGGGCACACACATAAACACTAACGGTTAACCTGAACAATCACAGGGTGACCACAAGTATGGCTGTCCTGGGTCTGGGGTGTCAGGTGTAGGTGGGCTGGGTGTACATTTTACATTTTAAGCATTTAGCAGACGCTGTTATTACTTACAGGATGTGCATTAATACATGGTAGGAACAATCATAGTTTGCGCAAGAGATCAGTGCAGTGATACAGCGATAGACATTGTTGTTGGCAGCTGCACACCATACCTATAACACTGGGAAGTAAAAAGTTAGTAAAACCTTTTTTTTGAGGAGTAAGCAAGTATACATATACAAAAAGTATTAAACAAGTAGGCAGTGGTGATGACAATTGTCTAGATGGACACTGAAAAGGTGGGTTCTGAGTAGTGTGGGTGTAGTGAGAGTTCAGGGATGCTTTTTTTGAGCTCTTGCTTTTCCTCTTGTTGGGAGACAGCACTCAGTGTGCCAGTTCAGCCCAATGAATGCCTTTCAGGCCCTAATGAGGAACTACAGCTACAAATATCTGATCACAAGTACTAACTGAACTCTGTGTGTGTGCGCGTGCGTGCATGAGAGAGAGAGAGGTAAGTGAGAACCACAGGTAGATTTCCCTGCCTCCAGTCAACGCTGTCAATATTCTCCAGTGTCACTGGCCACATACCCCACAAACATTTTATTAACACCAGCCCTGCTGTGACATGTTACTCCAGAACAAAACCTGCCAGAGTTGGCCATATTCAACTGCAACCTTCAACCTTCAACCTGAGTGACAGCTCCACATTACACACCAAACTACACGGCACCATAATCCTGAGCCAATCCTCAGAACTGCCACAGCACAACCCTAATGAACCATCACAGTCAGAACTGCACAGTACAACCCTAATGAACCATCACAGTCACAACTGCACAGCCTCTTCTGATTGGGTGGATGAGGCAGTGCAGTAAAAGAAAAGCTGGATGGCAGAGCATGCCCCAGTATTGCGAGGTCCTTACCCATTAACTGGAAGTGTACAGATCTGAGCTTGTCTTTTTGCCCCTGTTCGGTTCTGTCTCCAAAGCTAACCACATTAATACCAATGGAGAATTACAATTTTGTTTCTGAAACAATTACATTTTCTGTGGCAGAATCATCCACGAAACTTGACCCACATTTGTCAATTATTGTCCAGTTATTTAAAAAAAAAACCGGAAAAAAACATTAATACTTTAACAAAAAATAAATGCATTGAAATTGTTGAGTGCGTGGTGTTTTCTATTTGGTCAGTTAAATCTGGAACACAGGGTGCTGGAGACCATTGATACAGCACAGACCAGGTTACCATACCAACAAAACCGTCTGAAAAAGGCAGATAGCTGGATTTGGCTGAGAGAGGCGGAGTCTAATCCCTCACACGTGCACTTCCTGATCTGGACAGACACTGGAAACAAAAACACACCTTCCCTCCCTTGTTCTCTCTCTGCACAAACAAAACACAGCACACAGGCCGGCAGGGAGGTTGCTGTGGGGGAGGTGGGAGCTTGTATCTTCTCCTTTGCACATTTGAGAAGGCCCTGTGCCTCATCTCATCCATCTCTCCATCCCTCCATCTCTCCATCCCTCCATCTCACCCTGAGAAAGGGAGGTGCAGGGCAAGGGCTTAGAATAAAAGTGAACCCAGATGATTTATTCATGGGGGGGGTGATTACTCTGAGCCGTCTTTCTGTCCTAGCGAAGAGCCAATCACAGGGCGGACGTCTCGTTTTTGGAGGGAGGCTTTCGGCCAATGGCCCACAGAGGCCTTGGCGTCAGTGTGTGGTCCCGGGCGGGCAGAAGCAGAGCCGCTATCACCTCTAATCTTGGCCCCCCCGAGTCTCCCCCACGTTCTGGTAGCTGTCTGGGGGCTCCCAGAGCTTCTGGAACAATGCACTGGTTGCAACAAAAACCCGGCCCACGATGGAATGAGTTTGACACCCCTGTTCTAGAACAATCCGCTGTGTTCTCTTTGTTTAAAAAAAAAAATAAAAAAATAAAGTTTTTTTCCCCTAATTAGGGTTGCCAATTATACCCACAATTTATTTCAATTCACCCTCCCCCACGAGTCCGCCACCCTGTTCTCCTGTTCGAGCCAATTTCCCAAAGCCGGCAGATCCGCCTCCTCTGAAACGGAACCCGCCCACCTACTCTTTTTACAGGGACACCCTTCCGCTCCTTGACGAACTCGTGCTGGCTCACCCCCCACCCCCTTCCCCTGTGGCTGACAGCCAAACGCTGCCCTCGATCAGGGCTAACGGCCAGGGCCGGGTCTGGCAACCACGTCCGTGATAGGCAGCTCACACTCGTATCGGACCAGCCAAAATACAGGTGCGTTAGACCGCTACGCATTTGGACATCTTCAGCAGCGGCTGAATGCGAAAGGGGTTGGGCAAAGGTTGTTTCCTGCTCGTTTTCTGTCCATTAATGTCGTGTGACTTTACGTGACCAGAGCAGCAGAAAGGAGCACAGGAATGGACTGCTGAAGGAAAGCAGAGAGAAATAAACAGGGCGAAAGGCTTTCG
>JAINUG010000561.1:67500-70000 GCA_029706075.1 Aldrovandia affinis
TCTACCACACTGCCTCCTACACTGCATTTGAATGCTTAGACCGTTACGCCACCCGAGGCCCCTTTTAAATGTTTTGTAATGGGGTGCCCGCGGTCTGCCTGGGCCCATTGCACAGTCCTCCGGTGCAGTAACTGTGGCAGCTTGGCCGGTGGACTGCAGAGGGAAACAGAATGGCACCACGCTTATTATCTCCATGTCAACAGGATGGCATATTAAAAAATACCTCATTCTGTGGCTGAAACTGCAAATGATAAATGAACACAATCTCATTACATTGTGTTTTGTGTGTAAGAAAAGCAGAAAATAAAACCTAAAATGGATCTTTAATTTGAGACCTTCCCTGGGTCTTTTCAGTGTGTTGATTTGACATATTGACAGACAAATTCACATAGAACAGTAGTGCAGACTTGGTCTTGATCTTGGTCTAATTGGAACGGTAGAAGACGAGTGAGAAGTGGTGGTGTGGTCAGCTTGCTCTGGAGGAGAGTGCAGAACAATGAAGTTGCTTAAAGGAGAAAGAACTGGAATGTGCTTTGTCCATTTCAAGGAGGCACACGATGAGCCCCCAGCCCCTCCCTGAGCTGTCACTCCTTTCCTCATCCCTCGCTCCTGCTGCTATCTCTCCTCCCACCAGTAGCAGCGTATGGGAGCTGGTAGCTCATATCCCAGCATCGAAGTATGGGGGAGGTGGGGGGAGGTAGGGAAGATGGGGGCATGATATTTCTACACAAGAAAAGGGAAATTAAGGAGTTAGAGGAGTAGGGACAGAAATGTGGAGAGAGGGAGAGACAAAGAGAGAAAGAACATTACACACACACAGAGAGATAGGGGGGTGGGAGGAGAGTGCAAGGTCAGTCCTGGCCAACCTGCCCTAGCCCCCTGACCCACAAAAAAACCCTCTATCCATGAGATTTTCAAAAAAACTCATCCCTTCAGGAATTCATTGCAATCACTTCAGATTTAATGGCACCCTCCCAAACAAAAACCTGGAGACAAATGGCAACCAATTACTGAGTAAATTGTGAGCACTTGAGACAAAATGTCCATGCTATAACTAATTATGCATTGAATACGAAATCAAGTAGGTTTAGACAGCAGAGGTTGGGGTTGTGGGTAAAGTGGCTTGGGTGTAGCGCTGGAGGTAGAAGTGGGGAGGGGCATGTGGTGTTAATTGCTAATGAGGGGTGAGAGGCCTGTTGTTGTTCCTGGTTAACGCTGAAGTAGAGACAGGTGGTCACAAAGGAACCACAGACCTCCACGTGCAAGAGGTGTGTGTTTGTGTGTGTGTATTATCTTTATGTTGAATTGCTAAGGAACACAACTGTAGCTAATTATCGTACATGAAGCAGCCAGGAAAATAACCATACTGTATTTACGAATGCAAAGAAGGAGGAATGGGCAGTGGCTGAGGAGTAAAGTGCATTTTCTAGTCCTAGTCCTAGTCCGAGTAAACCCTCCTAGTAGGGGGAATTATGTGAAATTTCGTTACGCGGCGGATAGAAGCATGGAAATTGATACACATGTTCCTTGGGTAATCCTAAGACATCCTAGAAGGGGTGCCCAAAAAAGTCTTAAACAGGAAGTGAGTTATTGACGAAATTCAAAATGGCCACCTAAACTGTTGGCAGTTGACTCAAAAGACACCTAAAGAATCTCATAAAAGCATAATATTTGGCACAAATGTCCCTTGGGTGATCCTAAGACATCCTACAAGGGGTGCCCAAAAAAAATCTTAAACAGGAAGTGAGTTATTGACGAAATTCTAAATGGCCGCCTAAACTGTTGGCAGTTGACTCAAAAGACACCTAAAGAATCTCATAAAAGCATAACATTTGGCACAAATGTCCCTTGGGTGATCCTAAGACATCCTAGAAGGGGTACCCAAAAAAATCTTAAAACAGGAAGTGAGCTGTAGAAGAAATTCTAAATGGCCGCCTAAACAGTTAGCGATTGACATAAAGCACAAAAGGACGTCATAAAAGCATATCATTTTGGTACGTACATTGAGTGATCCTTATATATCCTAGAAGGGGTGCCCCAAAAACTATTAAACAGGAAGTGAGCTGTTGAAGAAATTCCAAATGGTTGTCTAAACAATTGCACTCTGCATCTTCTTGCTTATTTTGCACTCTGCGTCTTCTTATTTATTTTGCACTCTGCATCTTCTTGTTTACATGTACACTCTGCATCATCTTATTTATTTTGCACTCTGCATCTTCTTGCTTATTTTGCACTCTGCATCTTCTTATTTACATTTGCACTCTACATCTTCTTGTTCATTGCTGTCTAGTAGTGACTCATGTGTGCCAATTCACATGTTCCAGCACATTGGCATAATGCTGTGCAAGGTAACCCAGCATCCCGGCATCGACACTTTCGAGAACAGAGGGGCTCAGCTTTGCAGCCACACTTCAGGAGTTCTCTACAAACTTTGGCAGCCTCTGGCAAGAGTGTCCATAAAGGTGTCCACGAATCAGCTACTTTGGTCCATCCATATTTT
>JAINUG010000561.1:77500-105000 GCA_029706075.1 Aldrovandia affinis
AAGATCAGCTCATCAGTGATGGCCTGGGAGGTAAACATCATTTACTTCTAAGTCTGCTCCATCAACCCCCTCCCCCTGTCTCTAACTAACTCTCTCTCTCTCTCTATTACTTTCTCCCTACCTTTCTGAATCCCTCCATCTCTGCACAGGGCTGGTGAGCTGTAAGGTGTAGAGTTGTAGACAGACAAATGTTTGCAGCTTTTTAGTGACATCCACTGTCCTAGTAAGGGTAGGCCGTTATGGTTGTTATGGCTGCTGGAAGTCGGGCATTGTGAATACGTATGATATTGGATGTCAGGTGTTATGAGACTACGTTTTATCAGAAAAATCTCAGGATCAATTGACCTCCGGACACTACTAGCAATCAGCATCACGCTAATCAGTATAACGGACATCATTTCACCGCACCAGGTCTGTTCACGGGCAGGCATTTCCCGCAGGCACTGTGCAGACCCACTGACGTGTCCAATAAAATGGTTAAAAATATTAGCATCTACTGAGGCATCACAGCAGGCAAATCGTGAAAAATAGTGGCCTGGATAGCAGGCGGCAGAAGGCGATCAGGTCAACGCAATTTGCTCCTCCAAAATGTTTTTAACTGTCCCTGAAGTATCAGAACCGCAACCACAGCGTATTTGGGTGGTTGACGTATAAGCCTGAAAAAAATGTTTTTTTAGACTTCAAATAAGAGGCATGACAATTATTTAGTTGTGCTGTACTAACTCTTACGTTTTAAAAAATCTATGTGATTTTGAAAGATTTTGCATTTGAATCTGAATTTATTCACTGTTTTGTGTATTAGTGCCTAAAACTGTCATATCATGTGACATTAAAATGATTGTATATAAAATTAAAATGGGGTATTATTTTCTCAAGTAACTCACTTTATCATAATTCTTTATCATTACTTTCTTGAAATCCAGCATATCCTTGTCCAAATTCATTATATTTTGTATTATTTTTCTTAATCATGGTGCAGAGTAAGACATCTCCCCTCTATCTTTCAATACGTTTTAGATTCATTCTGACAAACCCTGTTATAAATCTAACAAAATGCTTGTGACTCACACCTATACTATTTTACATATGTTCCAGTAAGAGTTTTACTATTTATCACTAAAAAGCCTTTTTATGGTCACAATTTTGAATGTCACACCAAATGATATAGTGTCACACCATAGGATGAACCACACCACAAATGAACGTGTCAACTTTTTTGCAAAAAAAGTGTATTATAGCATGTTCTGAAATCACATGACTGAAAAGCATTGCATTTAAAACATTCAAGAACAGTTGAAGAAAAATCACACGTGTGAAACATTGTGCCACTTAATATAGTACTTGGGTATCTGACACAGGACTGGTGAAGAACAGTATTTCTAGCAAGGCCGTAAGCATGGAGTCAACATTGGGGGACCAAATCAATTTATTTATATTTTTATATCAGCTGGCTATATATTGGGGGACATTTTGAGCATATCTGAATATTGGGGGATGTGTCCCCCCCAATATATAAAGGCCTTGATTTCTAGTGAAGAACACACTAGTAAAGAATAGTATTACAGGTATAGTATTGTCTGGATATCTTTGCTATGTTAGCTGAAGTTGTTGTGTCTGTGTGTGTGTGTGTGTGTGTGTGTGTGTGTGTGTGTGTGTGTGTGTGTGTGTGTGTGTGTGTGTGTGTGTGTGTGTGTGTGTGTGTGTGTGTGTGTGTGTGTGTGTGTGTGTGTGTGTGTGTGTGTGTGTGTGTGTGTGTGTGTGTGTGTGTGTGTGTGTGTGTGTTCACAATTCATTATACACAAGCCAATCATAATTCGAGAGCATGGCAAACCGACTGCATGGCTTGGGTTCTGATATTATACAGACTTTGATTGTGATGGTAGAAAATGCAGTCTGATTTGCTTGGCCAGACAAAAGCATTTTTCTCCCCAAGTTGTTGCATACAGTTCACCTCCAGCTCCTCCTCTTCCTCACCATGTATCCCTGTGATCTGTCCCACATACGGTTTGCCATCATATTTAACAATGACAAAATTCCCTCCATGTACTTCTCCTGTTCATCTGAACTTGTCCCGAGGTCAGGTTCACATGGTGTGGCATCTTCTGACTGGGCATGGGGCTCACCAGTGGGAGAGCCAGGGTGGCTTGACTGGGCATTGGGCATCTCAGCAGAAGAGCCACAGTGACTTGACTGGGCATAGGGCACCTCAGCAGCGGAGACATGGTCAAACTCAAGTTTGCTCAGCTTGTGGCAAGGGCAGATCTCTGGGTACTTGCAGAAACAGCTTAGAGCTCTGTAAAATATTTTCCCTGGGGAAAAAGACAGAACCTGGTGTGTATTACTGATCCCAGTCACTGGACGCACTGAAGGAGGCAGCATTTCATCCATGGCAGAGATATCTTCTTCTTCGATCCACTTGACTGTGACGTTTTCAGAGCTCTTCTGTAAATAGTTATACAGATCCATTGGGGTTTTAAGGTTACTGCCTCCAAGGACATGCATGTCTGCCTTACGCTTCAACACTCCCCCAACACCATCAGGTGCACCCTTGCCATGAGATCGCTCCGAAAAGTTCCAGGTGACCCGCTTGAATCCCCATGTATAGGGAATACTGCTCATGAGGAAGCAGTTTGCTCGATTGCGATACTGAGTTGCTGGGCCATCACTCAGGGCATGCATGGTGTCGATTGCATGGTGATTTATTTTCCAGAAATCATCTATAACTGACTTAATGTGTGCCCACACTGCTCGTTCATCATGTCTTAAGGACTTAGAAATTGTGGCATAGCACTGGGAGCCATTGACCGAGTAGGCAGCTCCAGTGTGTATTGCTGCCTATTGTCCCCGAAGTGAAATGCCTGAATTTCACCGTTGAGTTTACAGGCGTAATTTTCTAATTCATGCCTGAATTGCTGCACCTGGTGAAGCCAGTTATACTGGTGACTGGCAATCTCCTCCAGCCCCTTCTGGAATACTTCTTGCAACTCCCCTAGTGTCCCTCTTTTAGTTTTTTTAACCCAATTTTTGTAGGTTTTTTTTGCAGGTCGGTCGATCGTGATGTCCTCTTTTTGTCTGAGTAAGTATGACAGAAGGAGATAGTTTTCATTTGAATAAACATGATACGTGCATCTGCTTTGTATGGATTTCCCTGAGTGGAGTAGGTATCCATTTTTTATCATGTGATATTGAGAAAAAATAGCAAAAACTTCAGATAAAACTTAATTAGTTATAAAATACAAGAATAAATTGTTAACTCAAATAAATAATCATTCTGTATGTAGGAAAATACAGTTCATATCATATGGTGTGACAAATGGATCATATGGAGTGACAAGCAAAAACTGTCACACAACATGATGTAGTGTCACACCGTATGATGTTTCATGCACTTAGCACAATATTGGGCCTTGTGCTTATAAGCTAGCATCCAAATAGCATACCCACTCTAACATGGTAACATAGATTTCTATGTAGTAATGAAAAAAAGTTATTTTATCTTTGGCATTTTTGTGTAAAGAGCGTCACACTAAAAGACAAGCGGAAAGGGTACTAAAGTGGGAGTGCAAAAAATATTAGATTTATTGAAGATATGACAAGAGAAAACTCACCTTGTGACCCCTAAATGTCCTTCTGAGATGTTTTCTGTACTTCCTGGTTGAGCAAGGACCCTTCCTCCACAAGGGTGTCCAAATAATTGTCCATTTAAATATCACATTATAGTGTCACACCATACGATATCCATTTCTGGGACAAAATATGTTTCATCAAAACTAACTCAAAATGTTATGCCAGGAAAATAGCAGGCTCACAAATATACATCTGTGTTATCATACTGTAATTTGTTGAGGGGAGTTGCACTTATTTTTGTTAGTTTTACTTTAGTTTAAACTTTGTGAAACATGCTTGGGACAGTCACACCATATGAGCTTTTTCATGTTTGGTTGAAAATTGTGAAAAAGTGATTAATGGCTTGCATGAATCCTCATTATGCTCACATAAAGCCGCATCTTCTTAACAATATAAGAAAGCTTTTTGACAAATTGAACTATTATTTATTTGTGTTTGACGCCCGTAACCAAAAAAAGGCCATGTCACGTCAACCACCCATTTACTTATCTCTGTGTACCGCTGAGAATAGCCACCGAACGGCCGTGAGCTTTGATAGACGGTGAAGTATGAAAGTTCCGTGAACTTCTGACACCCAATTTATGCTGGGGTTAGAGTAGATCAGTTGACAGATTAATGGTAGTTTCGCGAAAATGCTGTTGGCTACACACAAAACACAAGTTATATTTAGAACGCATTTCTAAATGGAATTAATTTTCGCTGCCAATTTGGGGGCAGGTACTTATAGCGAGATATAGCCTACTGACGGAAATATAACCGAAAGTAGTCTGCTTCCTTCTTAGAAGCGAGCTGTAATTAGCTATGGCTTCGAACATTGATAGTCCGAAGGGTAAGTTCCGTACATGTCCTGCGTGTAATGTTTTATCACAATATAGGCTATGTTGTAAGCGTGTTAAGCTTGTTCTTTCGCGATTGTCCGGGTTTTTACTCCCAAATAGAGAATATCTGTATCTATCTCCTAACCCGTCATCGTTAGTGACGGTATTTCCGAAATTCGTTTAAAAAATGATTGATTTTTAATTTCATTTGTCTTACAATGCTACGCGAATAACAGGAATGTCATGTAACATTTCTATGTTTAATAAGATCACTAACGAGCTATGGGAGTGTTCTTTCCTTTAGTTCGACAATAGGTTAGTTCAGAGTCGATGTTGCAAACTTTTGGGCGTGACATCTATGAAACCGGTGCCAGTGCTGGATACTAACGAAGGATATTTACTTTACTTAAGTTAATTACTGTACTTAAGTACATTTTTCAAGTATCTGTGCATACTTAAGTATTTCTATTTCTATTTCTATTTTTACTTTTACTTTCACTTTCACTCCTCGCAACTCCTTCAACCCCCCGCAAATGGGGTTAAATGTAGGACTTTTTACTTTTACTGGAGTAATATCTTATCAGACTATCTGTACTTAAGTAAAGGATTTGTGTACTTCGTCCACCACTGGTGAGTGCGACATTTTTTTTTTTTTTTGGAATGGAAAGATCTGTGTGACACAGAGAAATTAACACACATGAACACAGATGTTCTGTGATACACACAGACAGGCAGAAAAACTGACACAGAGACAGACAGACAGACAGACAGAGAGTGTTATACACTCAGAGAGATGGAGGCACAGACAGCGAGAAAGACAGTCACAGAGTCAAGACACACAGATGCACAGAGTGTGTCAGAGACAAACAGAGACAGACAGATTGATTAGTAGGGACACACATGGAAAGCAAAGCAACAGTCAGAGGGAGACAGACAGACAGACAGACAGACAGAATGACACAGATGGACAGTAGGGTGCGCCAAAAAAACATGAAGTTGTCCATCCATCCATCCATCCATCCATTATCTAATTCCTGGTCAGGGTCGCGGGGGGCTGGAGCCTATCCCAGCATGCATTGGGAGAGAGGCAGGAATACACCCTGGACAGGTCGCCAATCCATCGCAGGGCACACACACCATTCACTCACACACTCATACCTACGGGCAATTTAGACTCTCCAATTAGCCTAACGTGCATGTCTTTGGACTGTGGGAGGAAACCGGAGTACCCGGAGGAAACCCACGCGGACACGGGGAGAACATGCAAACTCCACACAGAAAGGCCCCCGGCCTGGATTCGAACCCGAGACCTTCTTGCTGTGAGGCGACAGCGCTATCCACTGCACCACCGTGCCGCCCCATGAAGTTGTCACACGTGTTTAATATGGGTTATTAATTCACTGTGCGCGACCCCTAAACATTAATATTTTTAACTGAATTTTATACTGTCAAGTCCTCATTAAGTGGATAAAATGGCAAGCAAGCGAGCGAACGCGTGTGACAACTTCATGTGTTTTTGGCACCCCCTAATGGACAGGCAGATAAAACTTCATGTGTGTCTCCTAATACTCTCCTAATAGTAGGGGGCCTATATAATAGGGGATTTACTCTCAGCGGTCAGGTGGGACCGTCAGGACGGGTGGGACGTCTGTGACATCGACGACCACAGCTCTTCAGGGGCCAGTGACTTCAGTGACGACTCGTCGGACAGCGACAAGGAGCGGCCGCCCAGCAAACATCGGTCACGCCGAACGCAGAAACCGGTGGGTTTTTTTAATTTTTTTAATTGTTTCAGATTTTTGTAGTTTTTCTCCCAATTTGGTAACCTATTACACCCTCTATTTCTTTCAATGTACCCTCCCCCACGAGGCCGACGCCCGTCCTCTGAGTTGAGACAGTTTTTCCCCGTTCAGGGACGCCTTTCCCGTTTCTCAGTGGGCTTGTGTTGGCTCTCCCTCCCCCCCTCCCTCTGGGGCGGTCAGCCAATCAACTGGGCTGGTGCGGCCGGGGTTTCGAACCGCGGCCGCAGTGGGAAACCTGCATTCCGGGCTAATGCCTTTACCGCTACGCCACTCGAGGCCCCTTACATTATTTACCTTTTTTTTTTTTCAGCGTGCAAAAATGTCCCCTCCACTCTCTGACTGACTTCCTTTTCTTCTCCCCCCACCCCCCAGCAAATGTTTCCTCCTTTTTACCTCCCCCAATCTGGAATTGCTAATTGTGTCTGTCGGGTCACCACTATACAATATAATAATATAATATATGCCATTTAGGAGACGCTTTTATCCAAAGCGACTTACAGTAGTGAATGCATACATATTTCAGTATATGTGGCCCCAGTGGGGATTGAACCCACAACCTAAGCATTGCCAACGCTGTGCTCTACCCACTGAGCCACGCAGGCCCAAATACCAAGCACACGGGCACAGGGAGAAGTGCAGCATTCCTGCGATGTGTTCAGTCACGAGGCAGTGACTGTGCTCCACACCCCAGGGCTCGCAGTACCAGAGGCAGTGGTGGACAAAGTACACAAACCCTGTTTTTACTGGAGTAAAAGTACAGATAAAATATTACTCCAGTAAAAGTTAAAAGTCCTACATTGCTTCCCATGTTGGGTGGGAATATTTGTTGTTGAAAGTGAAAGTAAAAGTAAAAATGGAAATACTTAAGTGAGCGCAGACACTTGAAAAATGTACTTAGGTACAGTAATAAGTCAAAGTAAAGTAGAATTACTTTTGCTTTGTCCACCACTGACTAGAGGAGAGCTAGCGCTGATCAGAGGAGAGGAGTATCCCCTGTGGGAGACTGGTGGCTTGTTGGGAGGACCTGCTGCAGTCTCTTCTGAAAGGCTCTGGGGCCCTCTCGGGCCTGGGGCTCTCATGTTGTCACTCTTTCCACCTGGCCCACTGTGGGGCTGGCGTTCTTCAGCGCTACTCCTCATTCCCTCTTGGGGCTGCAGTCACTGCTGGGGTGGGTAGTGCTGTTTGTCACGCATGACTGACTGACTCTCTGTCTCTGTCTCTGTCTCTGTCTCTGTCTCTGTCTCTGTCTCTGTCTCTGTCTCTGTCTCTGTCTCTGTCTCTGTCTCTGTCTCATGTCTCTGTCTCTGTCTGTCTGTCTGTCTGTCTCTGCGAGCAGGTCTGCAAATACTACAACAAGGGCCACTGCAAATACGGGGGGAAGTGCCAGGACCTACACGTCTGCATGTACTTCCTGCAGGGGAACTGTCGCAACGGCAAAGGCTGCCCCCTGAAACACAAGGTGAACTCTGGTTCTCCTGACTCCTCCTCGGATGAGGGTCGGGGCGAGAGGAGGAGCAGGAGGAGGAGGAGCAGGTCTTCATCCAGAGGTACGGAACACGTTGACCGCTGACTCCACCAAACCCACTCTCTGGCACCCCTCGTGTCTTCTGACCCCTGTGACCTCTGACCCCACCCTCAGAGCGTGACTCTGGTGACAGGAGGCCGTACGCGTGGCAGATAGACAGTGGGAAAGGCTGGAAGGACATTGATAACGACCACATCATCGAGGCTCAGTACTCACGACCCAGCGCTAAAGGAATCAAGCTCTACAATACTCGCTTTGGGTGGGTAATCTCTGCACCGACTGCTGTGTAAACACACTACCTGCAGCATAGCTCAGGGGCCACAAAGATTAATCAAATGACTGATTGACTGGCATAATAATAATAATAATAAGCTTTATTTATATAGCACCTTTCATACATTGAAATGCAGCGCAAAGTGCTTCACAGACAAAGTAAAACAAGATATAAAACAAGAGTGTTAAGAGTAAGCCAATAAAACATCAATGAAAGCAATGCATGTCAAGGAAAATAAAATAATGAATTAAAACAATAAAACAATAAAATAGGGGCACTTCCCCTCCCCGATTCGTCAATTTACTGATAGAAAAAAAGACATTTAAGGGCATAAAAGGTCATTTAAAAACAGCATATGGGACTCCATGTGAAGCACGCATATCATAAGAGCTGGTGCTAGAAAAAGGCTAGGTTAAAGAGATGTGTTTTGAAGTGCCGTTTAAAGATGTCAACAGAGCCTGCCTCTCTAATATCTTTGGGTAGACTGTTCCACAATTTGGGAGCATAGCTGAAGAAGGCTGCATCTCCAATTTTCTTTTGGGTGGGGTTTAGAGTATCTAGAAGACCAGCAGTAGGGGATCTAAGGGCTCGTGAAGGAGCATAAAACGACAGGGAATCTGTGATATAGGCCGGTCCTAAGCCATTTAGAGCTTTGTACACAAGTAGAAGGACTTTAAAATCAATTCTGGTAGATACAGGGAACCAGTGCAGTGTAGCTAAGACTGGAGTGATGTGTTCTCTCTTCTTTGTTTTAGTTAGTAGTCTGGCAGCGGAGTTCTGGATAAGCTGCAGCCTCTCAATGGACTTTTTAGGAAGACCAGTAAAGAGTGCATTGCAATAGTCTAGTCTACTTGAGATAAACGCATGAATTAATTTTTCAGCATCTTGCTGGGTCAGGAATGGCCATACCTTGGCAATGTTTCTGAGGTGAAAGAATGCCACCTTGGTCACTTTGTTTATATGGGGCATAAGACTTAGATCGGAGTCTAAAATAACACCCAGACTTGTTACTTCTGGTTTGATCAAGGGAGTCAGATTGCCAAGTCTTTTAAGCAGCCCATCCCTTTTGGATTTGGGGCCAACCAATAGGATTTCTGTCTTATCGCCATTAAGTTTTAGAAAGTTATTATTCATCCATTTATTTATTGCCGACAGACAGGCAGTAAGGGAGCTTAAGGCATCTACATCACTTGGCTCAACGGATATGTACAATTGTGTATCGTCAGCACAGCTATGGAAACTAACGTCATGTTCCCTGATGATATTACCTAGAGGAAGCATGTATAGTGAAAACAGCAGAGGGGCAAGGCAGGTCCCTTGTGCGACACCACAGGTTATGTCATGTTTCTCTGATACATGGTCCCCCAGACTAACATAAAATCTTCTTCCTGTAATGTAAGTTCAGAGCCAGTTTAGAACACATTCAGAGAGACCGACCCAGTTTTCAAGGCGATTTAAGAGAATTTCATGGTCAACTGTGTCGAATGCTGCACTTAAATCTAAGAGAACCAGAACCTAAATCTTATTTGCATCAGCATTAAGTCTCAGATCTTTGACTAGATCAGACTCAGACTATCTTTGTGAGAGCAGTTTCTGTGCTATGATTTGCTCTGAACCCTGATTGAAATTTCTCTAGAATATTGTTTTCATTTAGAAAGTTGTTTAACTGGTGGAAAGCAACCTTTTCAAGTATCTTGCTTAAAAATCGAAGGTTTGATATGGGTCTATAATTGCTAAGAATGTCACAGTGTAGATTAGGCTTCTTCAGTAGAGGTTTCACAATGGCAGTTTTAAAGGCCTCAGGGCAAACTCCCGTTTCAAAGGATGTGTTAATAATTTTCAGGACGGAATCTGAGATACTGTTGAAAACACTCTTGAAGAGTGGAGAAGGGATTGGGTCGAGACAGCATGATGATGGTTTGCTCAGAGTAACAATCTTACACAGTTCTGGGGTTGAGATGTTGGTGAATTTTCCCATGGTTGCCTGCCTTTCACGAGGTTGAATGCAGGGGTCGGCGATTGTTTTTGTAATGCCAGCTCTGATGGTTGTGATTTTATTGTTAAAGAAATGTGCTAATTCCTCACATTTAGGTGCAGAGGCTTGGCTTGAAAGGTCAGGGGCGAAGGCAGGGTTTAACAGTCTGTCAATAGTGGAAAACAATATTCTAGAGTTATTTTAGTTTTCTGTAATGATCTTAGAGAAATAAGCCCTTCCGGCAGTGCTTACAGTATTATTATAGGTGACTATATACTCTTTATAGATACTACGGTGGACCTCCAGTCCTGTTCTCCTCCATTTTCTTTCCGCTGTTCTACATGATCTCTTAAGCTCATGGATTGTGTTGTCTGTCCATGGAGATGTTTTTTTGTATGACTTCTTTTTAACCTTGAATGGGGCAACTTTGTTCAGTGTGCTAGTCAGGTTGTTATTGAAGGCAATAACCATTTTGTCTAATGAGCAACTCACATAGATCGACACTGAAACATTACAAGCTCAGAGAACTCACTTTCTGCTGCAGCATTTAAGAATCGTTTCTGAACCAAACACTCATCTGTGATCCTAGCTACGGATAGGATGCTGTCAAAGAACACACAATAATGATCAGAGACCGGAATATGGGACACTGAAACATTATCAATAGCTAACCCTTTTGACACAACCAAATCAAGGGTATTGCCATGCTGGTGGGTGGCCTCTGTGACGTGTTGAATCAGTTCAAGGCAATCAAGTAAATTCATGAATTCCATAGCCTTAGAGTCAGCACTGTTGTTAATATGAATGTTAAAATCTCCATTTAAAATTATTCTATCATATTTGGTGATAATAAGGGAGAATTCTGGGAGAAATAAAGACAACTGTTTTGGAAGCCTGTATATAGTTAAAATGAGTACTGCTTGTTCCACCATGAGCACAAGGGCAAGATATTCAAAAAACTTAAACTTACCCAGATCCACCTTTGTACAGCTAAACTGTTTTGAGTAGATTGCGGCAACTCCGCCCCCTCTTTTTTCCTGTCTCACTGACTGATAGGAGTTGTAGTCTGGTGGACATACCTCAATAAGAGTCACATTGCTATTAATGTCTAACCAGGTTTCAGTTAAAAGCATAAAATCTAGTTTATGACTTGTAATAAGATCATTAATTAAGAATGATTTGTTAGCTAGAGATCTAACATTTAACAGGGCTAGTTTTATAGAACTAGTTGATTGATTGATTGATTGATTGATTGATTGATTGAATTTATTTGGAAGAATGTTAAAATACATATATATGTACTTCTTAAAACTAGTTAACCCAGTGGCCGTTTTTATGTTGTTCCACAATACTGCAGCTGAATAGAGGAAGGTTACCTGTCCAAAGGTGCTTAAATCGAAAGGGAATTATATTGGTCTCGCTCCCTCTGGGGGAGTGATCATGATTGTTTTTAACGTATTTAAAATAGTTGTGAAAGTATTTGGGAACCTCCCCTGAAACTATTTTATACACCAGGCTCAGTTTCAGCAGAGAAACTCTTTTTTCTACTTTGAGCCATCCAAGACTATTAAAATGGGATTGATCCAGATGGGTACATGGTGGGAGATTCAGAACAAGCCTAACTAGCTTGTTCTGTGCAGTTTGTAGCCTATTTTTCATGTTCTTGTGGCCACTATCGTACCAGGACGTGCATGCATAATCGAAGTGGCATTGAAACAGGGCGCCTGCCAAAGCTCGCAGAGCCTTCCTATCCAGGAATCTAGAATTTCTGGCCAGAAATTTGATCCTGTGGTTCACCTTGGTTATGACCCTTTGGGACATGCTCTCCCCAGAGAGAGTTGTCTAACACACACCCTAGGTAGTTCACTGTTTCCTTATTACATTACATTACATTACATTACATTATAGGCATTTGGCAGACGCTCTTATCCAGAGCGACGTACAACAAAGTGTTAACCGTAGTCAAGAACAGTTTAGCTGAAAGCCACCCTAGTGGGAAGTACAATTCCTGGGTGCTAGGAGCAACCACATAGTTAAACTAGGACCCTGTAGGTAAATCTGTAGCCACAATTCAGAGGTAGCAGAATCAGTGACAACAGAGCTGCCCAACTCCACCTTGAATCCGGTTACAGGGCCTAAGACAGTTAGTGGTTGACAGGGAATAGATATAAAATTAGTGCCAATTATATATCAAATTATATCAAACTCTGCCAAAACAGGCTGGCAGTGTAGTGTAATGGTTAGGGAGCTGGGCTTGTAACTCAGAGGTTGCAGGTTCAATTCCCAGGTGGGGGGCACTGCCGTTGTACCCTTGAGCAAGGTACTTGAAATTGCTTCAGTAAAATATCCAGCTGTATAAATGGATTGTAAAGAAATGTAAACTGTGTAAGTCGCTCTGGAAAAGAGCGTCTGCTAAATGCTTAAAATGTAAAATGTAAAATGTAGTAAGGGTTGTTGTACGGGTTGATAACGCTCTATTTAGTCTTTCACTAATCACAACATGTATGGGCAGCATTGCAGGAGAGTGTCTTTGTGACGTTGAAAGGCCAGCAAGATGAACATTGGGTCCCGGCTTGATAAGGGAACATTCACAAGTATCCGCTCTGCAGAAGCGAGGACCCTGTGGACATCATATTGACCAATCAAATGACTTTGGTGGCTGGATCGAACACAAAGGAGAGAGCTGTGATTGACAGCTTACATTTACATTTTACATTTTAGGCATTTAGCAGACGCTCTTATCCAGAGCGACTTACAAGATGTGCATTAATACAAGGTAAGAACAATCATAGTTAGCGCACAAGATCAGTGCAGTAAAACGGCAATAGACATCATTGCAGGCATCTGCATATCATACCTGTAACACTGGGAAAGAAAAGGTTAGTGGGGTGTTTTAAAAAAAAAATTTGTATTTGTATTTTTTATTTTATTTTTTTAAATACAGTGTAGAACAAGTAAACAGTGGTGAAGACAGATTGACTAGATGGACAGAGTTCAGTGGTAGTGGAGACTGAAGAGGTGGGTTTTGAGTCTCTTGCCGAAGCTTAGTGTGGCATGTAAAGTGTGACAGATTGTCCCTCTCTCTCTCTCTCTCTCTCTCTGCAGGGCGATCTCCATTGACTTCAACAGAATGACGATCCGTAACAAAGCCGAACTGCGAGTCCGGCGCCGCAGCTCCAAACAGGCTGACCAGTGGGTCTGGTACTACAACGGCAACCATGGCTGGGTGCCGTTTGGAAAGAAGGTAGTTTTACTGGGGTGGACTGGGAGCACCACTGAGAGAAGTGAAGCTGATATATGTGCAGTGTGGGGTGACATTAAACTGATCTGGGTTCAGTATGAAGAGAACATGGGCTGATATACACTACACTACTTTTTTTTTTTTTTACCTCTGGCAGTTTACCGCTTACCTTTGTACCATTTCAGGTTATTCACTGGACTTGAACTGCTTAAATTTCAGTAACTGGAAAATGGGGGTTTTCTAAAACTTTTGACTGGTAGTATACGTGCGGTATTGGGAGTGGTTGAACTGAACAGGACAGGTTAAATGAGAGTTAAAACGACAGTTTGTCCTAAATAATACTGTTTCCTCATATTACTACTACTTTCTTGTTACTTATTTCCTATTGACTTATTTCCTATTCATTGTGAAATAAATATTATTTTCCGTAATTAAGATATATCATTGAATAATAAGATACAAATGTAACTAAAGAGCCACATTCTTTAGTTTCACTTCTCCTGATGAATCTTAACACAACAAGCCTAGATGGGCTGAGCGGCCTGTTCTCATCATTATGTATTCTTCTGTTCTTATCGATCCAAATAAATCACACGTTTTGGATGAAGATTGATTGAATAATTGCACATGGTTTGCATGTTAATGGGTTTTGATTCACTAACAGTGGCTTTTCAAAACACATCTGACGATGAGCTAGAACTGAATGTTTTAAGAACATAATAATACATAATGACGAGAACTAATCCAAAGAATACCCAGTACTGCATCTAGCCTGGACTTAAATAGCCCAAGTGTTTCTGCCTCTACTACCTGACCTGGCAAGCTGTTCCAGGCATTGACAACTCTCTGTGTAAAGAAAAACTTCCTAATATCTGTGTGGAATTTGCCTTGAACTAATTTCCACCTGTGGCCTCTTGTTCTGCTGGCCCCACTTATCTTTACAAATCTTTGGTAGTTCACTTTGTTAATCCCTTTTAGGAATTTAAAAACCAATCAAATCTCCCCTAAGTCTCCATTTGCTAGGCTTAAGTCTATCCTCATAACTTTTACTTTTCATACCAGGTACCAATTTAGTTGCCCTTCTTTTTCAAGAGCTTCTATCTTTCTTGTAGTGTGGTGCCAAAAACTGCACACAGTATTCTAAGTGAGGTCTGACAAAGGCATTATATATAACATTAATATAACCTCCTTTGATTTATACTCAATACTTTTTGCTATGTATCCCAGCATACTGTTGGCACTTTTCACTGCTGTAGCACACTGCTTTGATGCAGATAGACTTTGATCAACTGTAACTATAATTCCTAAATCTTTTTCAAATTGAACACCTACTAATTTTTCTCCTCCCATAAAATACTCCTGACTTTATGTTTTCATTTCCCACATGCATAACTTTGCCTATAGCAATATTGAATGTCATCTGCCACGTTTCTGCCCATTCTTGGATTTTGTTTAAATCATCTTGGGTTACTTTAGTCGATTCCAAACTGTTTGCCAAAGCCCCAAGTTTAGTATCATCTGCAAATGTAGCTTGTCTTTTCTCTCTGGGAGCGCAAGCGATAGGAATGAAGACAGGCTGGTCTGTGTGTTTACATTTGTTTCCGCCCATAACCTTGGCTCAATTTCCTGTTTTAGCTGCTTTATGCAACAGCTAGTTGGTTCCTGTATTAGGCCACAGTAGAAATACAGAGATCGTGATGCACGACCAGTCTGCAGCTGTCATCCATGATTTTATCCAAAATGTAAGATCGAGTCTGACAGGGCTGAGTTAAGAGCAGACATTGTCACGGAAACAGGCGGGGCGCCCCCGGGGGGTTTTAAAACCATTGGTGGCTTCCCCTCCTTTTGTTGCTCGTCTGGGACCAGTAGAAAGCGATCCTGTTTGGTTTTGTGGCGACGTGGTGACAGCGACTGTGTCCGTCCCAGGGCTCCAAGGGCAAAGCCGCATCGGCGACGTCCTCCCAAATCGAGGCGGCGTTCCAGAGTGCGAGTAACGGCTCCTTCAGGTTCGCCGTCGACACGGTCGACTACAAGATCAACTTCCGAGGTGTGTGGGCCGTCGGTGGGGCGGAGGGGGGGGGGGGCGGGGGGCAGGTAGAGTTTTGGGAGGTGGTTACGCCCCTCAGACTGGAGCAGGTGTGACTGTGGGTGTGTTTTGTGTTAGAGATGCGCCAAGTGAACCTGGCCACGGGACAGAAGAGGAGGGTGCTCAGGCGCCCACGGTACAGGGGCGCCCACGATCAAGGCAGGCAAGTGGGGTTCAGATTTTTGGGGGGGGTATTTTATGGGTTCACCCTTCGCTCACTTCCTGTGCTCGTTACCGCACAACTTCCTGTTCTTGCCCTACATTTACATTTACATTTACGGCATGTAGCAGACGCTCTTATCCAGAGCGACTTACAACAAGTGCATTTATACACGGTAAGATTAACCGTGGTTAGTGCAAGAGATCGGTGTAGTAACACTGCAATAGACATCGTTGTTGGCAACTGCACGCCGTACCTGTGACACACTTCTGCCTTTAACCAAGATCACTTTTTTGTTTTCTGTTTTTATTTTGGCCCTCGACCTGCTTATTAAGTTCCAGGGCTTCTAATGCAAATGGAACCTTCCTTACCTCTTCCTGACCAGCAGAGGGCGCTTTGGTCCTCGCTCTATGTGCTGTCTTTTTCTCACCAGCAGAGGGCACTCAAGTGACTGTTTTCTGTTGTCTCTCGCACGCGACAGCAGCTTGGCTTCCTCCGTCCGGAGGCTAGCCGTGTCTTCTCCGGGCAGGGGTCCCACCTGGGAGTTTGAGGGAGACCACGGGAAGTGGTACGTCTTCAAAAAAAAGGTGAGAGGCGGCCTCCTGAATGGGGAATTCCTCACCTCCAGAGCCTGGCTTCAGCAGCTGGGCTTAAAGAAAATTGGTCTTAAATGTTAAGTTGGTCGTTTGTCCATCCTTTGACTTTGATTTGATTGTACACCGTTTGCACCAACTGAAAATAAGCAGCTGTTAACTTTACAGATTTGGAATTAAGGTAACTAGCTGGCATAGAGCTAGCTTGCCCGCTAATGTATCCAGCTGGCTAACAAATGCAAGAGCGCATTTACTGTCAAACAAAATGTGATGTGCTCTGTGAATGGATTAGAGGGGCTGTGCTAAGGTTCGAGGGACAGTCAGTCCGATCAGAATGAGAGAGGCTGTCAGTCAAGATTAGGCGACCAGTCAATAAGGATATAGAGGCTGTCGATCAAGATTAGAGAGGCTGTCAATAAAGATTATCGGCTGTCTGCCTGAAAGGTAACTAGGGCAGTACATTCTTTTGACCCAGTTGTTGATGAAAGATCCCACAGATGATACCTGTGCACTGAACTGGCCGCTAGGTGAAGGTCAGGTGAAGTGCAGGCAGGTGCCTGACTGTGAGATGCAGAATGACTTGGGCTGCAGAGTGTATCAGTGGTCAGACAAATGGTGCCGGACTGCCACTGGGAATTCCCCGCCTGGAGCGGTCCGTTCTGACGGAGCGGAGCTGCAGGTGATTGCTCTCCAGTGAGCCCTGCTCAGCTCCCAGTCCTGTCTCTGCAGGCGGAATCGTCCACCGTCAGCGCTGACATCGAGGTAGAGTACCAGCGCAATCCACAGGGCTCGATGGACTTCACTGTGGGCGGCCAGTGCTACACCCTGGACTTCTCAGGTAGAGTACCCACAACCCGCAGCCACCACTACACCAACCATTATTTATTTTATTTTATTTAGAATAGAATAGAATAGAATAGAATAGCCTTTATTAATCCCGGGGGGGGGGAAATTTGGTTTGTCACAGCAACAATGGTACAGGAGTGAAAGAACACACAAGACATACAGGACATAACAACATACTGGATAATAAATATATTTAAAAACCAGAGTAAAAACCTAAGTACAATAATTTAAGAAATAAAAATAAAAAGAATAAAAATATACTGGAGGTAGTGCAAATCCACCAGATAGTACTTCAGTACACTGGTATGTGCTGTCTAAGAAAAACAAAAGAAAAGCAAGTATGAGATGTGAAAAAACAGTAGCAGTCGGGGCAGCAGTGAGATGTACAAGGAATGTACACAGAATGTAGGGTAGGTACAGCAGTAGAGTGTGACAGTGCTCAGTGTTCAATGTTCATAGTTATACTGTTTGATGGCTGCTGGTAGAAAGGAGCGCTTGAACCGCTCCGTTCTGCAGGTGAATTGGATGAGCCTGTGGCTGAAGGTGCTCTCCATCTGTCTCAGCTCATCATAGAGGGGGTGGGAGGGGTTATTCAGGATGGTCACCAGTTTGTCTCTCATCCTCCTCTCCACCACTGCCTCCAGGCTGTCCAGTTTTTGGCCAACAACAGAGCTAGCCTTCCTCACCAGCTTGTTAAGTTTGTCAGTCTCCCCAGCCTTGGCACTGCTACCCCAGCAGGCCACGGCAAAGAACAGTGCGCTGGCTACCACGGACTGGTAGAACATCCTCAGCAGCCTGTTGCACACATCGAAGGACCTGAGCCTCCTAAGGAAGTACAGTCTGCTCTGTCCTTTCTTATAGAGGGCCTCCGTGTTGTCTGTCCAGTCCAGCCTCTTGTTCAGGTGCACTCCCAGGAACTTGTATGAGCTTGCCATCTCAACTTCCTCCCCTTGATGGTAATGGGGTTGGGGGCCCCTCGGGGCTTCTTGCTCCGTCGGAAGTCCACTACCAGCTCCTTGGTTTTGCCAGTGTTGAGCTGGAGGTGGTTCTCCTCGGCCCAACTGACGAAGCTCCTAACCACGCCTCTGTACTCCTCCTCATCATCCTCGCTGATGCAGCCCACGATGGTGGAGTCATCCGAGAACTTCTGGAGGTGACATGCTCCAGAGTTGTGGCTAAAGTCAGTGGTGTAGAGGGTGAACAGGAAAGGTGACAGTACAGTTCCTTGGGGGGGCACCGGTGTTGCTCATCACCACCTCCGACAGGCTGCCCTGCAGCCGGACGTATTGAGGCCTACCCGTAAGGTAGTCTGTGATCCAGGCCACCAGGTCTTGGTCTACCTGCATGGCTGAGAGCTTATCTGCAAGCCGAAGGGGCCGGATGGTGTTAAAAGCACTGGAGAAGTCAAAAAAACATGACTCTCACTGTGCAGCCCGGCTTCTCCAGGTGTGAATAAGCCCTGTGCAGCAGGTAGATGATGGCATCGTCCACGCCGATTTTGGCCTGGTACGCGAACTGCAGGGGGTCCAGGGACTCACTCACCATGGGTCTAAGGTTCCGCAGAACCAGCCTCTCAAATACCTTCATGACATGTGACGTCAGTGCCACTGGCCTGTAGTCATTGAGGGCACCGGGACGTCCTTTCTTGGGCACCGGAACAATGCAGGAGGTCTTCCATAGCTGGGGTACCCTCTTCAGCCTCAGAGAGAGGTTAAAGAGGTGCTGAAAGACTCCAGCCAGCTGTCCGGCGCACGCTTTGAGCACCCTGGGGTTGATGTTATCCGGGCCCATGGCTTTCCGGGAGTTGAGCTTTGATAGCTCCCTTCTCACCTGGCTCCTTGATATGAGTGGCCTGGTGGGGGAGGTGGAGGTAGGGGGGCGAGCTGGGGGGCATTGTCCTGGGTGTGTATTTGGGCCGCTGACTGGGACACTCCCGGCAGGGGGTGGGGGGGGTGGCTGGGGGCATTGTCCTGGGTGTGTATTTGGGCCGCTGACGACTGGGACACTCTCCCGGCAGGGGTGGGGGCGTGGGGGGTTGGCATTGTCCTGGATGTGTATTTGGGCAGCTGACTGGGACACTCTCCCGGCCGGTGGAGTGTGGGTGGGGGGAGGCACATCAAATCTGTTGAAGAACAGGTTCAGCTCGTTTGCACGATCCTGCCCCCCTCCCTCATCCAGACCTGCCTGTTTCTGTCCTGTGATTCTCTTGAGCCCATCCCACACTTCCCTGGTGCTGTTGTCCTCAAGTTTGCCCTCAATTTTCTCCTTGTATCCCTTCTTGGCTCTCCTCAATTCTCCTTTCAGCTCCTTCTGAACTGACTTTACCCCCTCCCTGTCCTTAGCCATGAAGGCCCTCTTCTTCCTGTTTAGTAGGGCTTTGATGTTTTTATTTATCCATGGTTTGTTGTTGGGGAAACAGCGCACCTTTTTTGTGGGTACGATGCTCTCCTCACAAGTCCTAATGTAGAGTGTAATGCAGTCCGCTAGGCCCTCTACGTCCTCCCCGAAATCCTCTGTGAACAGGTCCCAGTTTGTGATCTGGAGGCAGTCCTGCAGCCTCTCCTCAACCTCTCCCGACCACAGCTGTACAGTCCTGGTGGTGACAGGCTGGCGCCTGACAACGGGCTTGTATGTGGGAACAAGGCGTATCAGGTTGTGGTCAGAGGTGCCCAGGGGAGGGAGGGCTGAGGAGCTGTATGCCTCCTTCACGTTGGCATACATCATGTCCAGGATCTTATTCTCCCTAGTGCTGCACTTCACATATTGAGTGAAGCCAGTCAGGGTCTTGGGGAGTTTGGCGTGATTGAAATCGCCATTGATTGTCAGAAAGGCTCCGGGGTGGTCTGTCTGCAGTCGCGCAACAGTGGAGTGGATGACGTCACGCTCTCGCCGCATTTGCCGACGGTGGAATGTACACAACAACAACAATGGCGTGTGAGAACTCTCTAGGCAGATAATATGGTCTGAGCCCCACCGCCAGCAGCTCTATGTCGGGAGTACAGATAGTCTCTTTCACAGTCACATGCCCAGGGTTACACCATTTAATGTTAACATAGAGAATAAGCCCACCTGCGGACTTCTTGCGGCTTAGTGTCCTGTCGCGGTCCGCTCTCACCATCAAAAAGCCGGTGAGTTCGACTGCTGAGTCCGGCTCTCCATGTAGCCAGGTCTCCGTTAAGCATAGAGCGCTGCTTTCCCAATATTCGCGCTGATCATTCAACAGGGTTGTGAGTTCGTCAATCTTCTTGTCGTTTAATGATCTTACATTCCCCATTATGATCGACGGAAGGCATGGTTTAAAACTCCGCTTCCTCCTCCTGTTCCTTTCCTGTCTTTCTCTTGTTTTAACGCCGGCTCTGCAGCCTCTTCGGCTGGGGCGCATCCCAGGCGGTAGGCTATTTCTCTCCGGTGCGAAACGCGGCTTAAGCCCAAGAGTGTCCATCGTTCACCAATTGCCAGTAGTGTTTCCTTTGCGTAGCCTCGACCCATGATTCGACTAAGAAAAACACTACCTAACTAACGTAACTAAGAGCTACCTAAGACTCAAACAAGCATAATAATATAATACGAAAGAAATTAGAAAAAAACAAAACAAAAAAAAGTAGGAAAGTAGCGGAGATAAGACAAAAGACAAAAAAAGACGGGAGCTGGTGTGACGTGCGGCTGCTCTAACCGGAATAGTCTCGTTGAGATTAAAAATCTCTTTTACAAGAGCGTCCTGGCCAAGATAGGCAGCAGAACCAGAAACAATAAATGGAAACAGACCAGAACCAGAACCAGAGCCAGAGCCAGAACTAGGGAACGGGTCCAGATGAAACCGCATTCACAGAAGTAATAGGACATGTACACCAGCTGGGACCACTCTCTTTCTTATATTTTTAATTTTTCGCTGCTCTTGACAGCAGCCTTTGTCTGCACTCTGACACTAGGGCCACTGTGTTCTGTGTCCAGCTGCACTCTCTGTGTTTTAGCAGTGGTAACTTAGGGTGCCTTAGGGTTAGGGTTTGTATTGTTAGGAGTTTGTAGGGTAGGGTTTGTATTGTATTGTGCTATGTGTTTTAGCAGTTTGTGTTTTAGCAGTGTTCTGTGTTTTTAGCAGCAGTCTGTGCTTTTCACTGTTTGTATTGTACTGTGTCTCTGCGCTTTCCGCAGTACTCATTTTTTTTGTGTGTGTCTGCTTTTGCATGATCTGCTGTGCCTTTAGCATTGTTCAATGTTTTTGTGTCTCACATTTATTGATTTATATGCTCTGTAAAGCACTCTGTGCATTCGTGCTGGGAGGGGTGCTATATAAATAAACCCCAAAAAAACCAAAAAAAACCTGCGCTTATACCTCCTGTCAGGTCCAGGCCAGTGTCTCTTGGCCCACTTTTCCACACGACACTCAACAGGTTCCCAAAATCGGACCAAGGACACAAAGGGGTTTTTATTTTGAGGTTGTGAAATGTGGCCTTCCATCGACAGTGCACAAAAAGTGCAGCTTTATGTTCAGAAGCGTTACTATGCGGCATCCCGCGTGGTCTAGTGGTTTCAACGTCCGACGCTGGCCACGGCGACCGGGGTTAGATTCCCCGTCGCGCCAGAGTCGGCTCTGGCCGGGAGTGCCACCGGGGGTGGCGATTGGCTGTCCGCCCCAGGGAGGGGGGGAGGGAAGCCGACAAGATGTTCGCTGTGCACAGGAGTGGCTCTGGGGTGCCGGAGTTACAGTTGACAGCACGGCGAGTGCCGTCTCGGAGGAGACGATGCTTCGCCTTTGTCACAGGGCTACGGCAGCGAACTACGAGGGAGGGGATTGACCTAAGAATGGCGGGAGTAATTGGCTACCAAATTGGGAGAAAACCGGGGATAAAATCAGAAAATACATTTGAAAAGAAGTGTTACCATGACACAAAACGGTAAATTATACAAATGATCATTCAGGAGTTGTATTGTAATGAATGATGATTTGCTGGCCACGTCCACAATGCCCTTTAGTGAGCAGATGCATTCTGCTTTACTGGTCTGACACTGCAGAAGGCTGAGTCAGTGCAGCACAATGCAGAGTTAGACACTTTATTGTCTTCCTTAGAGGATATTCTTTCCACTGCTGGTACGGGTAACTTGAACAACACAGATTCCCATACAAGCTATGTAAAAAAGTGTAGTGTAAACAAATACGCACGAAACACAATAATGTGATTCAGAAGAATTGGCCTGCTGCTATAGACAGGATTGGAACATGCTTACACCTAGAGGGCAGCTTCGCACACACCCCCCAATCGCCTCTTTCCTTTAAAAAAATGATGCTTTATTGATTTATCAGGCATGTTACACCATCAAATGCAGTACAGAAACACAATTTTCCACAATGTATATTCCTCCTCCTCCTCCTCAGCCATGACTCAGACGAACCGAACCACAGGCAAGTGCCGCAAGATCCAACGGGTCCGGAAGTGACGGAGAGGCCTACCCATAATGCACTGCCTGAAACCTGCCAATCAGAATGTCTGGTGTTCCTCCTGCCATCACCATAGTACTGCCTGAGCGATAGATTCACCGATTGAACACCTGCTAACTTTTCTCCTCCCATAAAATACTCCTGTCTAATGTTTTTATTTCCCACATGCATAACTTTACATTGAGCAATATTGAATGTCATCTGCCATGTATCTGCCCATCATCCTAGTACTGCCTGAGCGATAGACTGCGTGTTTACTTTAATACAGAGCAGAGATGGGCTTTTTTTCTTTATCAATTTTAAGTTCAACTCTTTGCTGGGGCTGTGGTTTACAGCATGCAAACACAGAATCCTTAGCTACCCAGACTATGTGTGTCCACATTGCATGACCACAACTATAGATGCTAAGGGCTGTTACGTATATGCGTGTTACAGACCTGCCAACTTTGGGAATTAGTTTTGAGTAGTACTCTGGGAAAAATTTGTTGAGCAGGGGGCGAGGATTCTTTCGTTAGTTAAAACTTCAATATTTCCTGGAGAAGTTGAAACCTTGCTTTCCTTGTGAATCGTGAGAAATGCTAGTTTGTGTGACGGATTTTTCTTGGCTCCGGTCCAATATGAGTTCTATTTAACTACGTTTTAAGCGAAGCCTCGTTTTTATGTAGTTTATAGTGATATCTGCGTGCTTTGACAAAGCAGACAATCTTTCTTATGGTGTCATTTATTTGGGCAAAGTGCAAAATATGAAAACAAACTCCATCGTAAACATAACATCTTAGCAGAGAACAGGGTAGACTACTGTTAAAAATGTCTATTGCATTATTGGTCATTTGGAGTCGCCATTCGGTTAGCATATGGGCAAGCCATTTTTAAAAATTGATCATTTAAAAAAACTTTTTAAAATGAACTTTAAAAAATATATATCGTATCTCCCCATTCATCTTCGAAACTAATGTTGGAATGAAGAATCAAAATTAGATTTGATATTCAAATATAATATGACAGCCCTAATAGATACCAATCACCTTTACCTGCCTCTGTTGTGTTGTTTACAGGCTCTCTCTCTCTACCTCTTATTCATGAAGTAATAACCATAAATAGTATAATATCAGAAATACTGTCCACAGATCTTTGATGGATGAATAAAGACCTGATTGTTGCTCTGGCCATTACTGGTGTTGAATTGTCACATGACCTTTCACCTACTGCTGTCACTCCTTCTCACCCTGTGGATATAAATCATGTTCTTGTAGCTTCCGCTTTTCTTCCAGGAAACTGTCAGTCTGGTCAGGGCAAAATCTAAAGTGCCATACGACTATCATAAATTGTAATCATCAAAAATGTTGTTTAAATGATGCGTTTGTTAAATGTTGCGACGCTAATCTTACATTCTGTTTGTGAGCAGACCGTCGATGTGAATGCCTGTTTCATTAAGCTACGTTCCTAGCTGGGTTTTCATTGCCTTTCTCGTCCTTATACGAGTCCTCTTTGATCTGTCCACATTGTTCACATTATTGATCCATAACCACAGTGCTGTAACTGCAGCTGCTGCTATGGTTCCAACTTGCCATGTCAAAGAGACTCAAAACCCACCCACCTCCGCTGCCACTGAATTCTGTACATCTTGCCAAGTGCCATCACCACTGCCTACTTGCTCAACACTTGAGTACTTGTGATTCTCTGTGGCTCAGTTGGTAGAGCACAGCGTTGGCAACGCTTAGGTTGTGGGTTCAATCTCCACTGGAGCCACATATACTGAAAATGTATGCATTCACTACTGTAAGTCGCTTTGGATAAAAGCGTCTGCTAAAAATGGCGTATATATGTATCCCAGCTTACTCCACATAAAAAATAAATAAATAAAATAATAAAATAAAATAAAAACGTTTCCTTCTCAGTGTTACAGGTATGGTGCAGCTGCCTGCAACGATGTCTATCGCTGTATTACTGCACTGATCTCTTGCGCAAACTATGGTTGTTCTTACCATGTATTTATGCTGGCAGTGTAGTGTAATGGTTAGGGAGCTGGGCTTGTAACTCAGAGGTTGCAGGTTAAATTCCCAGGTGGGGCACTGCTGTTGTACCCTTGACCAAGGTACTTAACCTGAATTGCTTCAGTAAAATATCCAGCTGTATAAATGGATTGTGTGTAAAGAAATATAACTGTAAGTCGCTCTGGATAAGAGCATCTGCTAAATGCTTAAAAGGTAAATATAACACTCTGCACCTACAGTATCACACCCCTGCAATCAACCACTTACTCCACTGGGAGCCCGCAGAACCCTTTCTCTATAGCCCTCCTTCCTCATGGCCCCGGTTGCCAGAACAAACCTGGACAGGACTCAATTGGCTCAACGGCTCCCTCTTCTGGCAGCAAAACAGAACAGCCTAAGAGTGGGCCTCGAGGTCTGTGATCTAAACATTCGGACACTTTCACTGGAGATCAGCGCACATAGCTAGTGTTTGTCAGCAGTATCCACACAATTCATGTGCATTCATTAACTTTCATATACCCAACATGATTTACACTTTGCCTGAACACTAAGGTAGAGATGTTTTCTTGTGGGATAAATCTGTGTTTCCAGAGAATTGGGCCCTCTTTCATTTGTATTACAGAGTTTAGCAAGTTCTGTAGAGTTTAATGCAGACTGTGTGTGTGTGTGTGTGTGTATGTGTGTGTGTGTGCAGTTTGTTGTTTCTGTCCTGCTGATGATGCATAGTACTGTGTGTGTGTGTTTGTGTGTGTGTGTGTGTGTGTGTGTCTGTGTGTCTGTGTGTGCGCCTGTGTGTGTGTGTGCATGCGTGTGTGTCTGTGTGTGTGTGTCTCATTTTCATCCCTCGATGTGCTGCTAGTGTTACTCAAGTAGCTAATTTGGAAAGCTCATTTGCGCCGTCAGATGTGAAAAATGGTGACATAAGCACTGCAATGAATTTTCACCATTCAGCATCAATGTGTGAAGTGAACGGTCGGGTGTGGCTTAATGAAGCACTAATTAACGGCTTGATTAATTGCTTGCTGTCTCAACAGGAGCTGGACCCCGTGGGAAGCACTAGAGAGAGTGAGCACTCTTATCTGAGAGCTGAGCGAGTCTCTTACAGAGAGGAGCTCTGTCTGTCTGTCTGTCTGTCTGTCTGTCTGTCTGTCTGTCTGTCTGTCTGTCTGTCTGTGTCTCCTTCCTCCCCACACCCCTCTTTTCTTTCCTGTCAACCTTAGTCTAGTTGCTTGTTTCCTTCTCCTCCTCACCCTAATCCCCCCGTTCCCTTCCCCCTCTCTGTGTGGTAGTGGGCATTGTGTGCCTGGAGGTTGCCTGTAATGTCTTCTGTGTAGAATTGGAGGAAGCTCTCTACCAGACCGGCCCTGGTCGTCAGCCCCGATCGGAGGCGGCATTTGGCTGTCCGCCTCCGGGGGAAGGGGGAGGGTGAGTCGGGTTAAAGGCGTCCGTGGAAGAATTTCCGTCTCGGAAGAGGCGGGAATAATCGGCCAGGAATGTGTGTCTCGACCCGGAGGACGGGCGGCGGACTCGTGGGGGAGGGGGAATTGAAATAAATAGAGGGTATAATTGGCAACCAAATTGGGAGGAAAACGGGAACAAATTATAAATAAAAAATATAAAAAATTTAAAAATAATTGGAGGAAGCATTTGCCTCCATGCTGATTGTAGTTTTTTTTGGTGACCCTGAGACCCCCCGTATGCTGAAAGGCGGGGGGGAGGGGCAGCCACTCTGCTGAGAAAGCAGGAGGAACGTGGGGGGGAAGTAAGGCCCATCCTGTTCCCTTAGTGGAGAAAGGACACTTAACAGAGTCTGTTTTTAACCATACCACTCAGAATAGGAGGGCAATACATTTATTTGCCAAATGTCATAAAAAATTTGACAAACGGGCTCCCGTGTGGTCTAGCGGTTACAATGTTCGACGCTGGCCACTGCGACTGGGGTTCGATTTCACCGTCCGGGAGTGCCACTAGGGGGTGGCAATTGGCTGTCCACCCCAGGGAGGGGGGAGGGAAGCCGATGTGAGTTTGCTGCTTATAGGAGTGGCCCTGTGCGCGCATACCGGAGTTAGGGTGACGGCTCGGCGGGTTCCAACCGCATATCACTGCCTGTCTCAGGACTACGGCAGCGAACTTGTAAGATGTATGAGGGAGTAGGATAATTGACATGAAAAGGAGGGTATAATTGGATACTAAAAGAATAGGGAGAAAAATAGAAAAAATAAAACAAACAAACATGTTCCCAGGGGTATGTTTGGAGTAAAGTAAAGACTCCAGTATCCTTGAGAAGTGCCTGTAGAAAGAGGTCATCAGGCAGCTATGTTCACAGGACTCCTTCCCAGCACCAGAAGACACATGACCAACCCCAAATCCTAATGCCTCCCAGCTACGCAAGGCCTGATGGGTAATCTGGAAACCAATCAAAACACAAAAGCCGGGGTGTTGGGTTATACTTTATTTTTTTTGTGCTGTTCGAAGGCCCCTGTTATTACACTGAATTATTAAAGGTTAATAAACAAATAGTAATGATGTAATAAAGATGTAGTAAGATAATAATTTCGGTGGGTGGTTACCAATATGGTGAGGAAGCGACCATATTAACAATAAACAAAATTCTTCTAACCTAAAGACTGGGAGCACATCACAGTCCAAAATTTTTACAATTTTCTTCACAAATTTACTACCTGCACATTGGGTTTTATTTATCAATACTGTTGGAAAATTGGGAGAAAACGGGAGAAAATCTGATGCCCCTAAAATGCCAAATAAGGAGTGGGGAAACCGCCATCACCTGACAGGTGCATAGAAATGTGGCGGTGAAAAAATAATTCAATAACTTTTCAGAGGCAGAAATTGAAATCATCTTAACTGAGGTATGCTCCAAAAAGAGAGATATTATCTGGTAGTGTAGTGCAGTGGGGTGGCAGGGACAGGGGAATCCCAAGTGCTACTGTGGCTGTGAATTCTGTGTCTCCTGTTCCGCAGGACCATGCAAGAGGTCAAACAAATGGAATATGAAGCTGGAGGCTAAAAGGAGGATCAGTGCATATAAGGTACTGATTTGTAAAATCATTTAAATGAGAAATATTCAGTCAAAATATTCAACAATATTTATTAATCGAAAA
>JAINUG010000561.1:110000-112500 GCA_029706075.1 Aldrovandia affinis
CCTCAAATATTTGATTCCATTTTGTAGGCAAGTGTTGAGCAACAGACAATTATAGGCAGATTTAAACACCTATGACTCTGAAATCACCCTCAAATACTACTCGGTACAATAAAGCGCAACTCTGTATTTGGTCGTGTCACTTCCATTTAAATCTTCGTCACGCAGCTGAAATCTTCGCTAGATCGCTATGCTATCGGAGACCCCTACAAAGAGTATTTTAATATAGTATATTAATATGTATTGCATGTGAAGCTGGCCATTAGTGGATACATTTTCAGCCCCTCCCCCAGCTCTACAAGTGTGTGAAATTGGCACGAATTTGTTTAGGGAAAATGTTCCTAAAATACAGAAAGGCATGATACTGGGAGGGCTGCTGCACCTGGATTGCGGGGCTGATTTTATTATATTGAGTCAAAGTGTCTTCGGCCTGTCTTCCATAGGAGCCAAAACCATGATGTGATGTGGCCAAAATAATTCAAAGAGGTCAACAATACTTGTTTTGGAAAAAGCAAACTCGCCCCCAGAAGCCTAGTTCTTCTCGGGAGTCCTAATTTTGCTATTAAATAAAAAATTGGTGTGTTTTCAGGCTGTCGTGATTTTAGAGGGGGGGGAGGAGGGGAGGATAAAATTCCAGTCCATTCAATCAGTGACAATTTGGCTGGGGGGGGGGGAAAAAAACCCCTCTCCTGGTCCTCCAATCGGTGATCGTTAAGCAAGGGCCTCCCGAAGCGCACTAAACGCAGGTGGAGCCGCTGAGACCAATTGCTTAATTAACGATTAACGGATTAAAAGCCAATGAAACCATTTAAACACGGTGTCAGAAAGGAAACGACCGGCTCAGACAGACAGGCCTGCGTCTGCTCATGTGCGCACAGTGTGTGTCTTCAGTCCTAATTATGGGAAAGAACATAGCAGCGAGTCATTGTCCACTATCCGTGGGCTCGTTCACGTAAAACGAACGCACGAGAAGCGAGAGAAAGAAAAACGCTGAGCGGCTGAGGATTTTCCCCACAGAGAGAGAGGGGCGCCTCCACGCTCGAACTGTGACACTGCACCTCAGATACAGAGTCAATACTGCTGCTGATTTAGACATCGCGTCTGCGCGGGGTCGATGCTGCTATCGATTCAGACATTGTGTTCCGGCCGTATTTCTCCCCCAGAAGAATCCAGCAGCAGTTGGATCCTGGCTGCGGGTCGGGCTGATTTAGAATGCGCCCGATGGGATCAGTTGTGGTTCTGATGTCCTCATCATCCCCGTTATCAATATCAATATCATCACTACTGCGCTCTCTGTGTTTGTTTCCTGGGGCTCCCATCTTGCCTGCTGATACATTTTATTGGCCACGCGCGCACCAGTAATCAAGATACTGTTCAGGGGAAAATATGAGTGCGTAATTAATAAAATATGAGTGAGATTAAGCGTGTTCACGCCATACCGCAGAGGATAAGGAGGAGTGTGCGTTTATATCACAGATTGTAAATCAGAGAGAAGGTTTATATGTGGTGCAAACCCTCATTGGTAATGTTCTCCGTGTGGTATAAACCCATACAAACAGGCCACAATCAAGAATGGGGTTTATACCACATGGTAACAAGTGAGGGTTTACACCATTTATAGACCTTCTCTCTCAATTCTTCTTAGTTGCATGGACTCCCCCATTCCCCATTGTGCCCTGTGTGTGTAACCCGTCCGCCATCTTCAGAAGGATGTCCGTGTTTTAGCACGACAGCGAGATACGTTTTAATATTTACAAAACGATTCAATCACAGGTGCCACGGTGATGTTTGTTTAGCGCCATTGTCACTGTGTGTTCATTTGTTATGGCCCCTCTACCATCCTGCCAAGTTTCATAAAAGAGTTATCAACGTCTTGTGGGTGAACTGGAGAATAAAGAAGCCAAATTGCATTGTTGTATTCATGCACTGTAATATTGTTCAATTCTGACTGTTAATTTGAAGTTCTTGTATGTTTGCTATGGCAGTATATACCCATAAGTATCTCCTAGCCCCCCAAAAAGCGAATTGAATTGAATTGACAAGAGAGGGGGCGCAGATGCCTTCGATATTAAAATGGACAATTTTAGAATTTTAATATGAATACGCGGCTAACTATCTCCGTTATGTGTCCCTGTCCCTGTGTGACATTAGAGGCACATTCATCACTGTACCCGTTCGTTTCATGTGCTCATTTTCTACAGTTTTTCTCTTTCTGACAGCAGTTCTATAGTCTGGTCCTTGAGTCTGTGTGTGAACTCCCAGGAGGGTAACTGTGTTCCTCTTTCTCTCCCGTGCTGTATTTTTAGACGTGCATTTAAGGTGCACTGTATTTTTTTGGGGGGGGGGGACTCGGAAAGACTGGCTTGTTCTCATTAGGGGTAGTTTCTTTTTTGTTAATTCATCATTGTCAGAGGGGGTCGTAATTAAGATGAGCCGGGCGTGCGTGTGGGTCCAGGGGAATTGCCAGGCTGCCGTGGTGCCGTTTGGTCCAGGTGGAACTCCC